>PQXN01000463.1:0-19259 GCA_004786275.1 Botryotinia convoluta
GGGAAGAGAGTGGGGGGATGTGTAGGTTTGATGGGGAGGGGGATTTGATGATGGTGGATATTTTGGACTTGGAGGTTAGGAGGTGGAGGGTTAAAGAGGCGAGGGAAGCGAGGGAGAGGGAGAGGGAGAGGAGGGGGTGGTAGGTGGAGGAGAGTGGGTTTTTTGTTGTTTCTTTCTTTCTGTCTTTCTTCCTTTCTTCCTTTCTCATTCTTGCTATTAATGTAGCGACATAACGGTACAGATTCATAAATGGTAAGATGTTTCTTTTTCCTTAACTCGAACTCATTCTTGTTAATTGTTACTTATTCTCATTACTCATTACTTAATCATATCTTCTTTACAGAGTATACATAATATCTAATATACTTCTTACTACAATATTTCTATCATATATGCATATATACATATACAACAAGTGATTCCTTAATCTCCTGATTCCCTGGTCCCTTTAGATATCCATATCCATATCCATATCCACATCCCCATCCCCATCCCCATATCTTGATATCCATCCTCATCCTCATCTGATTAATATGACTTCCCTCTTTCTCTTTCTCTTTCTTTTCTCTCTTGTTGTCTTCCTAATAATCATTCATTTCTAGTTCATATATCCATCTAGTTCATTAGTTTAGCCCAATCCATTACTCTTTCATCTCATGTCATCTCATCGCATCTCATCTCATCTCCCAGAAATGGAAATTTAGAAAACACGAGATACGCACGAATGGTCGAACCGTTATTGAAACGATATTGATTGATTGGGATATATAACTAGGTATACCGGTATATTCTTGTTTTGTCTTTGTGTGTGAAGTACGTAGATGTGGATATAGCTCACTTACTAAATGCGAAATAAATTTTCTCGTAGCTATGGGGGATTTTCTTGTGGGCTGAGATTGAAGTTTGTTGGGAAATATTGAAGTGGTTTGGATATTGAATATTGAGAAATTATACTCGACTTTCTAGTATTCTAAAGACCTTATATAAACACGTATATACATACATACACACACAAATATCATAAAATAATCACACACAAAATATCGTTACTACTATTATCCTATCCTATCCTATCCTATCCTATCCTATCCTATCCTATCCTATCCTATCCTATCCTATCCTATCCTATCCTATCCTATAAAATATCTACCCCCGAGTTTAAAAATCAATAGTTAGGTAGGTAATCATAAAAATCAAATATATCTACCTACCTACCTACCTAAACACATACCTAGATACCGATTCTCCACTCTCTGATTTTCGATCTGTAGACTATATTTCTTTATTAAGAATTAATATCTCTCTAATCTCATTTTGATTTAATATTTATCCCTTTGTTTGTATGAATCAGATATCAGATATATATACATTAATACATGATAAACAATCTTCAAACCATTTTCAAATCATTCTAATAAGAGTGAAGAAATCCAGATATAATGAAGTATAATATACTAAAAACACACGACATCTCATCTCATCTCATCCCATCTCATCCCATCTCATTCTCCCTCCCTCCCTCTCAAAAAACAACACAAAATGAAACCCCCCCAAAAATCCGCATCCGTCCCAAGAACAAACCCCAAAACCAAGAAACAAAGAACAGTATAAAGACTACACTCCCTTGTCAAAAACTTCAAAAACACTGTTTCATTATCTGGTTTCTTTGTTGTGGTGTTCGAAATACGAAAATAGTTAGTTGCTTTGTACTAGGTAGGTAGCGAGGGAGGTAGGTGTGTAAGGAGGGAGGGAGAGAGGTATGTAGATGTGTGTTTTGTAATTGTAATTACACATACTCCATACCTATGATAGCGACTTTTTTCTTGAAACGAAGGAAGGAATCTCGCAGATATAAGGGATAGTAAACACGAACGATAGTCCAGCTCAGCTCAGTTCAGTTCACTTACCTCTTTTTTCATCCCATTCCACCTCACCCATCTCAAAATCAAATGCACCACACCCACCTCAAAATGCGACCCGGAAGCATCCTCCAAAACTACACCGGTCCCATCCCGGACTACGGCGGTACCCCAAACACAACCAGCAACGCCGGAGTCCCAGTCGGTCGCCGTCGCTCCTCCAGCACCATAAAAGCGGTACCCCGCCGCGGCCAAACTCTCGCCGACGATCTCGCAGATTTCTCCAGTTTTGGGAATTCTCCCGCTTCGACTCCCTCATCTTCCTCTTCAGAAGAAGAATTCGAAAACAAAGTACAAAGCAGAAACCTCCCCGAGCCACCCCTCCAGCTGAAAGCTCGTCAGCAAACCGAGCGAGTTCTTGAAAAACACAATAAATATATCAAAGATCACAACGTGCGCAAGGATGTTCGATCCCCAGCCCCAGCCCCAGCCCCAGAAACGAATCCCGCACCCGCACCAGCCCCGCTTTCCAAAGCCCAAAAACGACTTTCCCAACCCGGGAATGCGAAAGCCGCACAGCCATCTCCGGCAGTACCTTTATCCGAAGCTCAGAAACAAGATTCGCAGCCCGAGAACAGTGGAAACAAGACAAAGTCATCATTGGAAGAATTTATATCCAACGCTCAGAAACGAGTTTTCCAGACCGAGGACACCGGAAATGAGACGAAGGCATCTCCGGCAGTCCCTCTATCCAAAGCTCAGAAGCGAGCTTCGAAGCCCAAAAACACCGGAAGCAAGGCAAAGTCATATCAGCAACCTCCGCGATCTGTCACTATGGGCGGCCGATACATGCCCGTGGATGAAGCAGAAATGGCACCGCGTCGCGTGCCTGCTCCTGTTCACACGGAAAGACCGCCTCCGCTCTCCGATGGGTTTTTCGCGACCATCTCGCGAGAATATGGATGGGGTTGGTTGTGGTGGCTTATCGCTCCACTTGTCCTTGTTGTTGTTGCGTTTTATGCAAGTCGGTGGGCTCAGGAAAATGAGCTTGCTATGGAGACGATGAAAAGGAATGCTGAGGAATCGGTGAAGAGCAAGTTTAAGGTTAAGGCCGAGAGAGCGAATGGGGATGCGGTGGTTGAGATTGCCTCTGCTATCAATGATATTGCGAAGATATCATTGGATGAGAATGGAACTCTTGAGAAATTAACCGATAGTCCCTTTAATCAAGCCGTCCTACCTATTGAAGCACTCCGAAAAGAAGTTGTGGAAGGCGAAGGGAAAAAGTCTCAACCTCTCCTCTGGACAATCGATAAGTTTATCGAAAAAAATCGAGAAGTAGATCACGCGTGGCGTTCTTTCCTTGAACAACAAATTGAAGCAACTGCGGAACTTACAGGTATATTTGATGGGTATGCTATGAACGCTGGTTTCGAAGAAGATCATCCGAATTGGATAAGAGCTGCTCATAACATCACACATCATGACTTCACCGACATTCCACAAAAAACATATCGAGAAGGCGAAAAAATTCTCTGTCAAATACTCGGGAAGAAAGGAGGGCCCAATTGTCCTTCGATCGGGAAAATGCTTATAGACGTTTACAATGATCTCAAGCAAGGACTTGAAAAGCCCGGTATCAAGATTCCACCAAATACATTCAAGACATATTCAGCAGCAACGGCTAACATAGCAAAAGCCATCAAGTCAGTACTTAAGAGATGGGAAAACGCAGCGGACATAATTGAGGCAGCAAGAGTATTATATAAGGATGAACATGCTATAGGAAATGTAGAGAAAGTGGATGAATCGTTGGAAAAGACCTCAAAAGCTCTCACCGATGCAATGTGGAGCCCATTGGTAGAGCGAATAGGAAGTCCAGAATTTCCAACAGCTGTCAGAAGACTGGCAGAGGCGAAAGTTTGGATAAAGAAGTTACAATGAATTTGCCTTGCAATTTGATGTTCTTGGGGGGTTTTTTTCTCTCGCGTGGAAGATAGAAAATGGGGTTCAATGCTTTTCGGCGTTATGGATTGATTTTGTCCTTGATGCGAGTTCATAGGACTATTGGCTTGTAGAAACTATCTAGTTTACCAAATTGTAGTATTTTACATATATTCATTATTGAACTAGCACCTACCATGTGTGAAGCCTTTGGTAGATGAGTACATGGTACTTGAATGCATATATGTCTGCAGAGTGGGCGAGAGCAAGTTTACCAATGGGCACTGTTCGCACACACAGCTATGCGAGATCGCCTAGATAATTGGCCATCCAATCTGAGTGATATTAGCCAAAATCGGAGCTCATGAAAAAACAATCTTTGGGACAATTGGTCAGCTAGTCAGCCAAGTTCGAAATGTTTCGGTTTCGTTTATGGTTGTGAAGCGGTTGATGGATAATGACCAGCATTTTCGCCTTGCGATGAGGACCTGCCTGAATGATTCACGCATATGCAAACCCAGCGGTATGGCAGCAAATAAAACGATTCTCTGCAAGGACGATGGAAGTTAAAAGCGGGAAGGATAGAAGGATAGTTCAGGTTCATGACCAAATCTGTCTCCTTGCATTTTTGGATGAATAGTTGGTTGCATTGCAGCCGAACGAACTGCAAGACACCTCCAATCAAATGAAGGAATTTGGGCAAAGATCTGAGGAGTGAGATAGATAAGATAACGAGAAGATATACGAAGTACATTGACGTCAAAAAAGTATTGATTCGAGAATCTGCGGGGTAATCACCCGCCTTCCCATCATATTCTCACACTCATACTTATGATCCAAAATCACACCAAGTATTCGTCATATTAAAATTATACTTCTCCGCGGCGAGAAAATTGCTTTGGGCGAGGGCTGAGAAGTGGAGAGAAAGAATGTACTCAGGACTCATTAGAAGAGGGGAAAAGAAGAGAGGCAAAAACAGGGTCTTTACCCCTAATGCTACCCCGGATTTCTTTGACATGATAATTCCTCAATTGAGCAAAGTCCATGCATATTGACTCTTGAGCTAGGAGAATAGTTTCCAAAACAAGGCTCATCCCATAGAAAATCGAAAATCTAATCGTCGTTCATTCTTCGGTACGGATTATTTCGTACCAAGTAAAAGTAAAAGTGCGAGGGGGAAAGCTTGAGCCATGGCCCATGAGATGAGGGACTTTTTTTGATTTTGTTGAATCTGGAAGATTCTGTCGCCTATGATGAAGGGGTAATTCGTATAAAATTTAGGTGAATTTTTTTGTTGAAGTAATAAGATCAGTAATGGGTCATAGAAACTTCCATATGGCTAGCTAAGAATAGTTTTATTGGCCCGCAAAACAGCGCAAAGCAGAATAAGATTGATTATTTGGTCCAAAATAAATCTTTGGTTCATGTGGATGTTGAAAAACCGAGTTCTCTGGGAACAATGAGACATTGAAATGGCGGTATTCCGAATTCGTAGTCCAGATCAATTCCATGGTGAAGAATCACGGAAATATGTATGACAGGACGGAAAAGGATCAATTCTCATGAAGTAATAATTATAAGAAATGGCGACATGGCATTGAAAAATTTCAAGACAGTTCAAGGTAAACCATGATGTGGTTAGGTAATGGGAAATGGTTTGAGAAGCAAATTTTCTCATTGGTTCAAGATTCTGAATTCATATTGGAATGGGGTAAGAAAAATCAATCTCTGTTCATTTTTTTCTCTCCTCAGTGCTCAAGGAGGATGGATAAGGATCTCGTGATTCTTTGATTTGATATCATGAATTCATGGTAAGTTAGAGGCTGGTATTGATAGTCTGATAGTCTATACCAAAAGCAGATTTAATATCAAACTTCGAATGAGTAGTAAGGAGTGAGGAGTGAGGAGTGAGTAGTTAAGAAAGAGTAAGGGCATTGATTGATACGAGGTGATACAACATGATACATGATACATAATACAGCATGGTAAACCTCTCTACTATTGGGGAATGAGGTTCCTAATAAAGCTTTCATCGATCTGTATCTCAACCCGATTTATCGAAATGAACAATTCGGTATCAACACGTGTTGATGACACCACGTGGAGGTCATCTAGAAAAGACAGTATAATAGAATCCTTCTCATTGGTTAGATGACAACGACCTTGAGAGTTCTCCATACCAGAGTAGACACGAAAATGGAAGCATTCATTCCAATATCCACTTGTAGTGAGTGGGAATGGGAGTGGGCATTGGCACGCCGAAACCGACAATGCCTGCCATACGAGTTAATTTACTCGTACAGTACATACAAAGTATGACTTGGCAAATGTTTCCATGAGTTAGTTATATAGAGTACAAGCACAAGTACGGTAGTAAGGGTTAGATGATTGAAATAGCATAGCATTTCATATAATGGGACGAGCAACATACATAATACGTACGGAGTTGATACAGTTTTCCCATTGGCCTCCAAACAGAACATCCAGATTGTGTTTGAATGGATGGAAGTATGATACTATTACTAATTCCCAAAGTCTTAGACCACATGGTGCACCGTCTGCTTTCACATTTCACTAATTAGTCAAATTAGATGAAGTTCTTTTTCATCATCCGATGCCGCAAAACTCTATTACGAAGTAGGTTCCGCCTTATCTACAATTTGTGGGGAAATCATGGTGGATTGAGCGACGGAAGGGATTTGATATAAAAATACTTTTTTCCATACTAGGTAAAAATCATGTTCAAATGATATATGTGGCTGGCAGTAACTGTGTATGCATGCTCAAATAATTCAATTGGAAATTGACCCTACACGGTAAAGTTGATGAAGGTGTACAAGAGACGAGTACAGTATTAGACAAGTAGATCTCATAAACATTGCATCTAAGAAGTACATTGTATTATACCCCCTCCCTAGGTAGGTGCATATACATGTTACACTATCAGAAGTATATCATGATCAACTCCAACTGCCGTAGCCATCAAGGTTGTAAGAAGAAGAACAAGAACATTGATTGATCGAACTCTTAGCCTTATCTCTCTCTCTCTCTCTCTCTCTCTAGAACAAAGGGGGAGGGGGAAAGATCCTTTCGAATAGCTTGTGGAGACTGGTGGGAGATAAGTATAGTGTAGAGTATAAGGTCTAGTAGGTAAACTATCTACGATGGACGTATATACAATTAGATCATAAGGATATTGCACGTGGACCGAGTCATGAAAGATTAAATGTACCAAATGCACCAAATGTACCTACTTTTGTACACTTGTTGAACCAATCCCCTCTTCTTTTCTTCTTTACACTTTTCACTATCTAGTAATAAGGCATTTACGTATGCATACATATATATATACTTGTACATATATAAGATTACATGTAATTATTATACATATTCCTTTCCCTGTGAGGGTAGTACCTACCTATCATATCGACATTTCAATAGCCTTCCTTACCTATCCATTCCTACTCGGTATACAACATACCTAGTATACGGAGTATATAATATTTGAAACAAACCTCGGAAAGAAAGAACTTTATGGTTAACATAAACCAGCAAGCATCCATCGAACAATCATCAAGATATCTTCCTTACCTTACCTTACCTTAACTTACCGGACCTTACTTTGCCTTCCTTACCTTACATAACCTCGGACTCAACTAAAAGCTTTCCTTTATCTTCTCTACTCTACTCTACTTTATTCACTAAAATATTGCCCCTCGATATCAATCTACATTCCATACCTAATTAGGATCTCACAGCTTTTCATACTTATTCCAACTGCTACACATCTTCTTGTTTCGTCACATAAGAAAAGCATCACTCTTCGTACTGCATTTTTCTTGTACCACCGCACAAATAATCCCACGACACAGACATCCACAGTTATCTTTCACTTGGCACAAGATTTCCTCTTGAACTTTACTTCTTCCTATCTCTATCTTGTACCCAGAACGATTGATCAAGAAAAAGAGGAAAGAAAAAGGAAAAGAACCACTTACACGAACACATATATCCACTCCTTCTTAACAACAAAAGGAGAAGCTGCTGCAAGGGAGAAAGAAAGGAAAGAAGCTTCAATCACTTGACCTCCCCCCTCCCCCCATTTCGTTCCATGAGAGAGGATTTATTGAATAAATTGAAAGCAAACAACAACTTCACCGCTTTAAAAAAAAATTAATCGGATAAAGAAAAAGATAATTACCCGATTGGATCAATCTTAGACGCAAAAAGTTTCCAACATCACGGAAACTCATCCCATCTTTGGTAATTCGTTAGCTGTCCAGGCATTTTCTCTGAGTCCTTTTGAGGTCATTCGCAAACGAGGGCTGAGGTGGTGTCACTGGGTCTAGTAGTTTATAAGTTGAATAACTCGAGTTCGAACACTTTCGAACTATACCTAGGATATTTAACCCAAACAAAAAGGACTTGGCATTTGTGATCGACGTACAGCATTGCATTTCGACCATTAGATTCATATTTGTCGAGCGCAGGTTCTCACCAAAGGAAGTGATTCGTCGGTACCCCCTTTCAGGAACCTTCTCCGCTTCCATTTCCTCGTTTGTCTGAAGGAGCAGCAAGGGTTCAATTGGATTTTCCTTACAAGTAAACAGTAATTTCCATTTCGTCTAAAGTTGGGAGTAACTCGGAAGAGACGGATTTCAGCCACAAATTTCATCTGGAGGAAAACACAAAAAATTAGCCTTGCATCATTGCTTGTTATTCAAAGGCAATAGATCGTCTGACAATTAATCATATCATCCAATGCCCTCAGCAACGCCGAGGGCTACCCTCGCCATCAGACCTCGACCTTCGGAACCACCACAACCCATAAATCGCAAACACGCACCTTGCACTTCGTACCCCGAAAGTTCCCCTCTTAATAATTTCTCTTTTTATAATCCTCCTCCAACTCTTTCAGATCGTCCATCAAAACGATCCATGACCACTCCATCGAAAACTATCGCTGTCGTCAATTCCTCCGGACGACAGGCTGCATCATTTATCCGCGTTGCTAGTGCAGTGGGCTATAATGTACGAGCTCAATTACGAAATCTTGATGGGATAGTAGCGTCTGAAATTTCTTCACTTCCAAATGTTACTGTTCTAGTAGGCGACCTATTCATCAAACGATCTTCATCATCATCGCCAACATTAGATCCCGAGACTACCAAACTAAATGATGCACTCATTCGAGATCTTTTCCATGGAGCGCAATTAGCATTTATCAATACTACATTCTGGGGTGATGAATATGCTATTGGTTGTGCTTTGGCCAATGCAGCTGCAGCTGTTGGTATAGAGCACTACATCTATTCATCTATGCCCAATCACTCTGTCGTCTCCTCTTCATGGCCATCATTACCTCTCTGGTCCGAGAAATACGCAGTCGAAACATATATCCGAACCAAACTCCCTTCTCTCCCATCAACTTTTCTCTACACCGGAATTTACAACAACAACTTCACATCGCTACCATACCCATTATTTTGCATGGCCCTTCAACCCGACGGTTCCTTTGAGTGGCAAGCTCCTTTCCATCCAGATGTACCTTTACCATGGCTAGACGCCGAACATGATGTTGGACCCGCAGTTTTACAAGTATTCAAAGATGGACCACCAGCTTCTTCCTCGAATCCTCGTCGCATACCTCTCGCTTATGAGTTTCTCTCCCCCAAGCAAGCTTGCGCCGCCTTTTCCCGCGGTGTCGGTCGTCCAGTAACATATAAACATAATCCTACTATTGAAGTACGAGTTAAGATTCCAAGAGGATATAAAGATCAATTGGTCGCATTGGAACAGATGTATTCATTAGGACGCTCGGATCCAAGACGCCAACCTCCATATTTCGCCGAGCAGGAATTAGAGGACCAGGTACCGGAAGAAGCGATGAAATTATGGGAAGGATATCGAGGATTGGAGGAATACGCTCGGGAAGTTTTCCCGCTGGAAGAAGCCGCCAATGGATTGACGTGGATGGTGGAGGATAATTACGATGATAGGACGTATACGCACAACGAGGTTACGAATGGAGGAACCGATGATAATGCAAGCTATGAGGAAGAAGACGAAGATGATGATGGATTGACTATAGGCGGAGGTCTAGGTGCATCGGGCGAAGCCACACCGGCGAGAAAGGAAGAGACGTGGCTCGCATGAAAGATCCTCGATTTCGAAACTTCGAGAACGATTGGGTGATGTGTATTAGATCTACAGACAGACTCACTTACGATTTTCAACGATTTAACGGCAGATGCACACAAAAGCGCAGGAAAAGTTCTTGCAATTGGATGGGAATATTGCATGTACTTACTTACTTTATTTACAACTTCATGCAACATCAGATCTCAGCATTTCGACATTTCACATTTCAACACGACAAAACGCAACGCAACAAATACTCAAATACTCCAATATGACAAAATCGAAACCCTTACATTACATGCCATACATTATAGGAGTCTCTTCTCCTCTCCTCTCTTCTCTTCTCACCTCGAAACAAAACCACAACAAAAGAATCACGGATAGCATATTGCATTTCATGGACGGGCGGGCGGGCGATGGTGGGGCTGGCGGACGGACGGATGGGCATGGAGTCATATAATCATATTCAAATTCACATTCACATACAAATTCATATTCATATTCAAACTCAAAATTCACACACACACACACACACACACACAAAGAACTCGTGAACCAGTAGCAGATGGATGGGCGGGCGGGTATTGCATTGAGGGGCTCACTCAAATGGAGATTTATCGATTATTCTGGGGTGGGAGATAGGGAGGAGATGGGGATGTAATTTCTGGTGGAGGGGGAGGTTATGTGTATGTATGGATTGATGGAGGATGGGTTGATGAGTGGGCTCGAAGTATCTTGCTTGCTTGCTTGCATACCTGTTGATGAATAAATAAAATCAATCAATGAATAGCGAGTGAGCTGAACTGAACTGAGTTAAGTAACTGGGTGTAGAGAAAATATATATACATACCTAGGTATACATTTACATATATGATATGATATGATGATTAGGTATATAATGATTAGGTATATGTATATGTATATAATGAATGGAGATTCTCTACTATATATCTATCTAGTAGGTATTTTATTGGTTTAAGTGGTGATGTGAGATAATAATATTGTGATTTGTAATGTGAGATTTTATGATTTGTGATCTGAATCCTGAGTTCTGAGTTCTGAATTCTGAATTCTGAGTTCTGAGTTCTGAGTTGTTAATATCAATATCAATATTAATATTAACACTCATCCATATCCATATCCAAACCCACACCAATAATCCTGCACACAAAACCTTCATACCCAGATAATACTTAGATAGTACTTATATAGTAAGTAGATATACAAGACCTACCTACCTACCTACCTAGATAATTACTATTCCCCATCTATACATATACATATACATATATATACCTAAATCCTGAATCCGAATAGCACTTTAGAACTAAGTACTAAGTACTAAATACTAAATACCAAATCTAGACTGGAAGTTAAAAGGGATGAGAATAAGTCTCTGGAATAGTTGAGATTTTGAGATTTTGAATACTTGAATACTTGAATATTTACTACACAGGTATGAGGTTTTTGAATACTTGGATATCTACACAGGTACATTAATTGGTATTTCTACACAGGTATGAGGATCTTGAATCTTGAATCTTGATCATTATGATTTGAAGAGTGTAGAATCAGAATGGAATCAGAGTTCCACGAGACAATACTCGAGAATCAAGTTTTATTCCTATCGTTGTCCAAGACTTAGTCAATCCAAGTATATTTTACAATTCCAGTTTAGTTGGGTTAGACGATCATCAAAATCAAAATCAAAGTCAATATCAAAATCATTATCAAAATCAATATCTAATCATATCAGGATTCAACATTAACATACCTATATACAAATTCATATCCATCCAAACAAGCAACAAGTTGCGCAAAGATAGAGAAAAAATAATAAGAAGTAGAATTTCATATATAACATATAAAATAAATATAATACGATAGCCACCGTATCCTATCGTATCGAGTGAGTGAGTGAGGTATTCCCAATTAACACATTCAAACATTACTAGTACCAGACATTCCATCCCATTCCATCCCATCCTATACCAAAATCTCAGCGCCTCTTATCAATACTCCGCAGAGCTATTTCCACCAAGATCCAAATCCATAACTAAATCCTACAAACTTCCAAATATCTCAACATCATACTCATTCTCTCTTCATAAAAGCAAACTTGCTTTCCACTCTGCTAATCCCTTCATTGTCCCAATATACTCAATATAGGCATCGGGCCTAACACATACGTAACCCGGTTCATTTACAAACCCATACCTCTCATGTAGAATACCTGCTTCATCATAAATTCCCTCTCCTCCTTTCTTCTCTCCACTCACGATCCTATGGATCCTCAACCAACTTTGTTCCTTTTCCGGAAAATCTGTTCCCACCGTCTCTAACAAATCTTGCGCGTCCATTGCCTCTCTCCCCAGTCCTGAAAAGAGTAACAAATGATGCGTTGGCCCCTTGAATAACGAGTATAGATTCGTCTGCTCTTGAGTATCAGGTAAGACTATTTTCCCATCAGGTGCGCGATCACCTCCTCTTCTGGGTCCATAATATGCACTTGCAGTTTTACAAATCGACGAACGTCGATATCGTATTCCCAGTTGAGTAATAAATCGATATCTCCTAGCGCGATTTGCACCCTTTTTGAAAGCAATTGGGGCCATCCATGGAAAGAGAGTGTTTCGTAGATAGAGATAAATAGGATTGGTTGTGGCCATGAATTCGAAGACCTGATCTGTACCTTTCAAGAGATTGATGCCCACGCGACGTCGTTCAATACTGTAGGAGTCGAGAAAACTTTCTTTCCTTTGGTTCCGAAGAACAGCGCCGAGTTTCCAGCCGAGGTTGATGGCATCCTGGATACCCGTGTTCATCCCCTGACCACCAGCTGGCGAATGGATATGCGCTGCATCTCCAGCGATGAATATACGACCATTGCGAAAGGAATCGGCAAGCCTATGATGGAGTTTAAATCTTGTAATCCATATAGGAGGATCCTCGAGCTTTATATTCCCCTTAGCAAGTCTTTCGAAAGCTTGTTCGAATTCTTTAAGAGTCGGTACATCATCTTTTGCCTCTCCGTAAGTCGATTCATCTTTCTTAGAATTAGGAACACTTAATACAAGTCGGTGTACTCCATCTTTGAGTGGTAAACACATCATGAATTCATTCCCCATGAACAACGTCAATCGATCCGATGCATACTCCCATTTTAGCTTCACGTCTGCCAGTATGAAATCCGATTGGTATGCAGAGCCTTCGAATTTCAAACCGGCCGATTTCCGAACCATTGAATGGGATCCGTCACATCCAACAATGTATTGACCGCGAATCTCTTCCTCGTCGGATTCTTCGTAGCCATCTTGCCTTACTTGTTTAACCCGAACTGAAACACCATTATTATTCTGAACAATGGACGTGGCTTTTGTTCCCCTCTCCACTTTGCCTCCATATTCTTCTAATTGTTTTTCAAGACATGATTCTGTCTCGCCCTGGCTGAGAAAATAAGGTCCTGAATACTCTGTGTCGAGTACACCCATGTTCTCCCGGGTGAGATCCATTTCGAATGCATTCTTCTTGTTGACGTAGAAACTTAAGCCGAGATTTTGTTTGCAGAGAGGGAGGAGATTCGATACGAGAGAGGAATGTCGGGAGAAAAGTTCCATGGAACGAGTGTGAAGGACGAGAGCGCGAGAATTAGGAGACTGGGTGAAGAGAGGATCGATTAGGATAAATGGGATTTTCTGAAGAGAAAGTTCGAGGGCCAAAGTAAGGCCGGTGGGACCTGCGCCCACGATGAGGACGGCAGTTGAACGCATATTGAGATAAGGTCGATAATTGATGCAAACCTGAGTGTGAAGGGAGAGGTATCTTGAGATCGTATACCAGATGCGGGGTTATTCCACCTTGTTTGTTTGATACCAGCTAATTAATAGAAAACAGAGAAGAATGAAAATCAAGAGCCAAGTAGCATGTCTTGGGATATGTATTTATATCTGCCACTTCGGAACCTCTGTACCTACCTACCTTTAACAATATTCAATCACATATGGAATGCTCAATAGACACAAGGTCACACAATCGGAGCCTATTGACACCGTGTAGATGGTGCAACAAGTCCTACATCTAGACATGACATTATGTGTATCCCGTATTTTCGAGACTAGAGATAAAACAAGCATCTCACATCCTAAGAGTGGCCAGTAGTATAGTCCCGATAGCTCTCTTTCTACCGCCGTCTCACTTCAGATGGCAATCGAGGAATAGACATGTCGGGAATTTTCGTTTCGATGATGCCGATGATTTTTGCCCCATGAGGTTTAACGAGCTATCATCGGTATTGGAAGGGATGTTTAGCCCGATATTACGTGACCCCACAAGCCCCTCGAGCCCCTCTCACCCCGCTGACTTAACTCGACATAACCCTAAACATTCTCTTGCGATCTCATGTTTGAGATGACTAGCTACACTGCTACTGCATCATGATTAAGCCATTCAAACGTTTCGATGGAACACCGCATAACTGGTATTCAGCCGGTATATTCATCTCAACTTACAGATCAGCCACATTGTGACTCGAGTGTGTCAGTTGATGCGAAGATTATTTGTGAGTTTACTTTCTTTCTAATAAAGAAGGCTCGAGGGCGGAAGTTCTGCACACCACTTCAAATGTGCGGAGCTACTCTGTTCAATGATAACAGGCCCATGTATGGAAGAAGATTAAGTTTGAGGCGAACTCAGCCTCTTGCACGGAAAGAAGCCTATTTTAATCCTTAATATTTGGTTGGTTATTGAGGCTGGACGGAATCTGTCTGACTCACCCAATTTATTGGTGTATATGATTGGTATGCAATACATGTTGGCGCTAATAGGTGTACACATATTGGCTACTTCAGCCGCTCGAGATAACAAGGGACAAGATGTTCTGTGAGGCTGAGAATTGCCAAAATTATATATAGAGTTATCAAAAGTTCTTCGCAATGCTAGCGCAATGCGTGTTTACCTTGAACATTAGTTCAATCTCATGATGAGGTCCATTTTTCCCGATCGTCTTTTGACAAATATCACCATAAAAGTTCCTAATAGCACAACTCAACATGGCAATGAGCATATATTATGCCTTCCTATTACCAAGAACTATTGGCCTTCAGTTGCAGCTGTTATCATTTTCTTTGCCACAAATTATTTAGCCCATGCAGCGACCGTTAAATCAAGCCCTGGAGATGACTCCCTTCTTCAGGGTTGTAATGCTCTTTTGGCTTTGTTTTTTCCGATGTCTGGTCTCCTGCGGGCTCTCAACGCTATTGTTCGACTCCCAATACTCGCCCGGAATGAGCTCGAAAAGGCATGCAGAGCCGGGGCATTATGTATGGTTGTTCGAGCACCTCACTGGAGACCTAAGCCGGGTCAGAAGTTTTCTGTGGGAGTAGTGCTTGAGGATGATAGAGACGTGGAGAATACAGATCCCGAGGGGGAATTTGGGCACGACTCATCTCAACCCATAAAAGCAAACATGATAACATATCTTCCTTCATATGCCCGCGAACAATCATCCACGTGGATACACTTCGATTCCGTCTGGGCGAGATCGCGCGTGGACTTACGATTGTCCCGAGTACATGGTACATACGACCTTCCAGAAGGCTATGAGTTTGCTATAGTACCCCGCAATACCTTTCTGGTTTCTCAAGTGGCTTCGGACACTCACGAAGATCCAAGGCTTAGTAGCGAGATCAGTGCTAGCTATAGTGTTCTGAAAGCAGTGGCCTCACTTATCCAGGTTGTCGCTGCATTCACCACCCTTCTCTCAAATCGCCCAGATTTGATTAGCCGCTGGGGATACGCATCATATCACCTTACAGTTATACCATATCTTGCCATGACTCTTGTTAACCTAATCTCAAATATGGTCTCTCCAGACTATTCTTGCTTGTACATGATACGCAGCGAGACTATGGTTGAAGCAGAGAAATTGGGTGGAAGATTTGAAGGAGAGATAGCCCAAATGATTTCCCTCTTACCAAAAGATGGGATGCAAGTTGAGAATCCAGCATGGAGTGGTCTTACCAAAAAAGACATTCAAAATTTCTCCCTTACACTTACTTCAACGGCTAGTGAGATGTATGTCTTCGATATGGCCATTTATCTACTTGATCTAATCACTGCAAGTAAGGCAAAAACGAAGCTATCCGCTAAAGATGCTAAAATGATACATCTGGAAGTAGTCTCTCAATTTAATGCTTCTACTACTCCTCCTACAAATGAACCTGAAACGAGCGCAACTCAGGCCAACCAACCTGCAGATCCAACTGGTGCATCATTGCCTAATGGTGGCAATGAGAACCCAGCGTTACAGAATATTTTCTTCGACGATGAGTTTCGTACGCAGTTTAATCCGAAGGACATCCTAGCAAGGCCAGTTGGTTCAACAGATGAGTACCAAATTCAAATTCCTCGTGCACCCAGGCTATCATCAGAAAAAGGCCCATTATATACCATTCGCCGGGTTATGGAAGATTTGTCATCTGCTCGGGGTGAGAAGACAAGTTCATTTTTCGCCATGTTGCAGAACATGAAGGAAAATAGGATGAGGCTTAAAGCCTACAAATTTTCCGACTCTTACATCAAACGGATCATGATACTATATAATCTTTCATTGAAGGATCATATTATTCCAATAAGTTCGGGTGACTATGCAGAGTTCGCTCCAGTTCGATCGGCTATAATCTACCATCCAAATTGTCATCGATTTCTCCGCTGGGATGACTTTGCTAACCCGCCTAAAAGCAATAAAGAAAAGTCCAATGCGATCCAACTCAGAGTACTTTCACCGATCACTGATAGTGAAGAGAATTGCCTGGCCGCATCTATTTCCAATGTGCGTACGCTACTTAAACTGCCGGGAAGACCCACTACGACTACTGCATCAATCGCCGAGCTCGAAGAGCTTCTTTACTCACCAACTATAACAAGAACAAGCGGACGAATAGGATGGGCTATACTAGTAGAAATTAGTATCGGAATTTGTGTTGTAGGTCTCTTCTTTGGGTTAATTGCGGGATTGACGAAATTTCATTCTGGCGAGAGTTCCGTAACTGAAAGAAGTATCATGATGACCTGGCTTGCTAGTGGTCTATATGGATTCTGTCTTCCTCTTCTCAGTACCCTTGAGCTTCTCAAGATCCTCTTTTTGTTTCCAATCATTCTTTCTTTGTGTCTATCGGGTGTTCCCAACTTCTATCATACTAGTTATGAAATTGACAAAACGCTTCGAAATGAGGAACAAAGTGTGACTGGCGATTGGAAAAAGAGGACTAAAAAGTTTGTCCGAGTGTATACTAAAGTCGTGTCTAAAATGTTCGTGGCGATATCTCCTAATTTTGGTCCTCAGCCAGCAGCAGCTCTCTTGTATGTGTTTGCTTTTATTCCTCTCGGGATATTTATCCCGCCTGTTTGGGGGTTTGTGCTGGTGGGGAGAATGATTACGGAGTGGGGAGACTGTGTGAGATTATATTGATACTAGATTATTTATCCTATCTGGTTCCTTCAAGATGATATTAGCTGAGGACGAGTGAGGACATTGAGTTTGAACTGCACTAGTTCGGACTAAAACGTTTGGCGTTTATGGAACAGTTTTTATAATTAGATAGCTTCTTAAACGAAGAGAAGACATATAGAATTTCTTCTAGAGAATTTGCTCGTCCAGATTGATTTGTTTGTGATATAATAGCCTGCATAGCCAGATAGGATGAAGTATTCATACTTTTCACTTCGAATCATGGAGAGCCAAGCAGTTCCAAAACCATAATTGACCTGTAAAGAAGCCGTTTTCAGTGACTTTTTATTCGATCGATAATGGATGGAGAATATTACATGGCGTCAATACCGAACTAATTCTTGATTAATACTAAAACCGAAATTGCCAGAACACTATATTAACAATCGAAGATACAAATATGTAAATCACTCCGAGCATCAGAAGAAGTCAGTGTCATCTCAGAGTACGCACCCTCTCTCTCTCTCTCTCCGAGATTCAAAACAACCACTGAGAAGGAGAGTAAAATTTACTCATGAAGCAAAATACAGATCTAATCCAACAATTCAATATGAGCCCTGAGAATTCTATCTGCTAGAATACCATCTCAAAAGATGTCCGGAATTGCGATCCTGTGTTTTTCGAACTACGAACGAACTTTTTCCTAATCATACTGAGATCGAGGAGAACAAAATGAGCTCCACGGGTGATAATGACTATGTCATTAAACTATGGAAGATTTCTCTCAGAGCTGGACTATTAACAAGCTGAGAATCCGAGCTACTTTTTATTTTTATTCTTTAGGGAATAAATATTCATATAAAAACTGATTTAAGATAATATCCTCTCCGACTGTATCACCCAGATCATCGAAAAAAAAAGTACGTTTTATACAAGTATCCTTTATTAATAAACATAAGAACTCCAATCTAACATTGAATATCCTCAAAACGGCCCTTTTCGTACATAAAATTACCAATGATAACAAATAATTATTAGGCATATAGTGTCAAAAAGTACAAACAAACATAAATATAAAATCCGCACGTCGTCATGATCCCGCCGGAACCGAACCGAGCCGCTCAGGTCGCCTGCTCTCTCCCCTTTTCCCCACCCACGGGCAAAAATCGATATCATCCACCCCTATTCATTTACACAAAAAACAGAAATTCGAACTCCAAAAACCAACCCCAAAATTTTGGAACAGACAAGTAAAGGATTTAGAAAAAAAAGGTCCATGAAAAATTTAAAAGATAATGCAACTGCCGTGAATCGAACACGAACCTCCACCTTGGAAGGGTGGAATCCTAACCATTGGACCACAGAAGCTTGGTAAGGTTGTTGTATGAAAGGCTGTGGCTATGTTAATTTATAACCAATTGGGTAATAGATGTGGGATAAGATGTGTGGGTGAGTGAGTGCATAGTGGAGATAAAGACAAGATGAGATGAGACCTCGGCCTCTTTGTCTTCTTCTCCTTGAGGAGAATGTCAAATCATGTATAGATGAATGAATTGGATATTGTTGGGATAATTGTTTTTGTTTTTACTTCCACTCCGAAAATGATAATTTGTCCATAACCCTGTGGTGGCAGATTCCGTACTTGACAAAGCATCCACTTCGTTATTGCAAGAGAATATTTAATACTTTCATAATATATTGAATAAATCGTTGTTATAATATTAATCTAATTAATCTTATCTTTGTATTTGATAAAAGTATTTTACTTTTAAAGGACTTCATTGTTTTTACTCGAATATATTATCTCTTTCTATATTGAAATTCTAAGATCATTCTTTTATTATTATATTTGAAATATATATTTATAT
>PQXN01000464.1:0-19184 GCA_004786275.1 Botryotinia convoluta
AAGGAGCAGGCCAGTGGAATGCATGTAATATTGACTATGTAGATTAATCATACTGAGGTAAAATCTAACTATGAAGTGGAAGTGATATATACACAGTAGTTAAGCGTACGTGTCACAATTTCCAATACTCCCCTAAAGAGTTTACTCTCTCAACTTTAGTAGTTAGCTTTAAAGCTCTAGTATATTCTTGAATCTCTCAAATATCACCCTTGTATATAGTTTTATTAATTCATTTGTAGCTATATCACTTGTATTGATATAGCTGGTATTAACTAAATGTTTTTTTGTGAAATCTCGAATGAAGTAATAACATATATCAATATACTTTGATTCCTTATATAAATATAGGTTTTTAATTAACATTAGTGCTTCTTAATTGTCTCCAAGTATTTGAACTATATCATTATTCCCGATATACTTTAATCACTTTAAGTCTTTCAAGAATTGAGTTACTTATTATCCTTATTTAGTAAATATAGCTATGGAAATGTATTTAGCTTCTATATTGGATGTAGCTATAGATATCTGCTTCTTACTTGCCTATAAGATTAGTTCATTATAAAATATTACTACCCCACCAGAAATACTTTTTCGATTGATTCTATCGCTTGCTCAATCTATATCGATGTACACTTTGATAATATATTATAGGAGGTTATATTCTTTACAAATATCTAATTGAATTCCCCCAAACCCAAAATGTAGCTTCTATTTGATAATTGATCTCAAATATCTTATAAGGTTTTTAAATATAATACTATAGTATTTAATAGAGTTAGATATAGTTTGTATTAATTTCTCAAAACCGAATACGATATCTGGTTTAATATAAACTATGGAGTAAATCGTATTACTGATTGCTTATTGGTATTCGTTTATATTAGTAAGTTCATTATCCAATAGTATTGATTGTAATTGGTTGTAATCCGAGATTGGTATTTTTCTAAGGGTGTATTAACTATAAGAGATCTCGAATTGGATAAGCATTATATCCAGATATTCTTCTTGATTTATAATTAACACTCTCTCTAATCTGATACAAATAATATACACTTCTAAGATCTTATTAATCTCCCTTAGATCTTTGATATTGAATCGAACAAAAAGATTATAATAAAACTATTGAATATCTCATTTGTATATAGTAGCAATAATAATATTATTTATATATACTAGAAGAATTAATTAACACTAATAATTAGTATATAAACACAAATCTGTAAGACTTTGTATAAAATTTATTTTGGTTAATTCTCCTTTCATAAGAAAGTTCTAATCTTTATTAGTTTGCTTTAGTCTATAAAGACTTCAAAGTATATATAGAATATAGTTATAATTAATATAAACATTTTGAAAGGGTACTAAATAGATTTCTTTTTTCAAATATAAATTGATAAATATATTTTTGATATCGAAATGAAAGTATTCGAAATCCTTTTTTATAACAATTACAAGGAAAAAGCAAAGAGTATCAAATCGAACTATAGGAGCAAAGATTTCGTTATAATCTTTACCTAAAACTTGACTGAATTCTTTAGTTATTAATCTGGCCTTGAATTGCTTTATTTTATTGTCTTTTGTTTTGATAAGAAATACCTATTTCATTAAAACTAGATTGCTTTCTTGTAATAAAATAAACTCTTTTCAAATACTATTTTTAATTAATGAATCTATTTCTTTTTGAATTGCAGTTTGCTATTCTTTTGTATACTTTTTATTTGCTATTGCTTTTTTGTATATATTAGATATCTTAATTCCGAGAATTTCGATTGCTGATAAAGTGGTTTCAATTTCTGCTAATATATCTACTAAAAGAATTAAGATTTTCAAAGCAATTTTATTATTTGTTTTTTTCTCAAATCAATAAATATTTGGAATAACAATTATAGTGTATTCGATCGATTCTGTTGTTAGCTTATTGTTACAACGGATTAGTAACAGGCTGTAGAATCACTGACTTATAGGCTATAATGGTATTATAGGCCTCAGTGATTCAGCTGCAGTATACCGGGGGACATTAGGCATCCAAGAGATGCTTTAGGTATGTATAAAGTATTAGTTATAGGATACCTTAGAAACCTAGAACATAGTTCCTAGGATAGTAGATCCTAGGAAAGATAGAATATAGTAAGCAAGAAGGCTTCACTAGGATTAGTAATATCCTAGGGGATTAACTTTAGAACAAAAGAATAAGCTAGGATATTAAGAGTCACGGGATTAGTGTTCCATAATGGACAGCTCAGGAATAATAGTATTTTAGGAGCGATTAGCTATCCCAGCTGTTTAAGCAAGATGAAGATTTATATAAGGGAATAGATTTCATTACAATATAGAACTTTGTATTCAAAAACAATTATTAATTTCATTATTATAGTTACAAGAATTACAATCAATTATAATCTTATTGAATTCCTATTTGAAGTCTAATCTAAACTATCTCAAGAAATCTCTAAACACTTTTATATAACCCTAAAGGCAGCTCTTATAACACTTTGAACACTCTTTTTGCTTCAAGTATTAATTCAATACTAATTACTAATATAGCAGTTAATAATTCTTTTAGAAGCTAATAAGTTCTAACAAGTAACTTTAATAATATCGAAATAATTAATGCTTCTAAGGAGATCATTATTAACAAAATACTCAAGATTGCTTTATCAAACAAATACTAAGAAAGTTGATAGGAATTCAATACTTTCTTATTACAACTCGAAATCTATTTTAGATTTAATTAAAACAAATTCACTGAAAAGGAATCTAAAAGTATATAGGCTGTATCGTACCTCAGAAACAAGACAGATAAATGGATTCAGTTATATCTGTACAACTATTTTGAGTATAACAATAAAGAATGTATACAATCTATAAGAACTATCTTTAATAGTTTTGAAGGATTCAAGATAGAGATCTGTAGGATCTTTGGAAACTTTAATAAGTTAAAGATAGTGAAAAAGAAAATCTTCAATCTCAAATAGACAGAATCGGTATTAAAGTATACTACAGAGTTTCGAAGATATACAGGGATAATTAAATAGGATAAGGTTGTTATTATAAGTTATTACTATAAAGGACTCAAACCAGAAGTATATTTGGAACTTGATAGGGAAGGGGAGAACAATGACTTAAACGAACTAATCAAAAGCTCTATCGATATTGATAATCGTTTATATAGGTACAAACAAATATAACAATTATATAAGTCTTAAACAAATCATAGGCAAGGGTGTTATTATAAGAATGAGGGTAGATTATATTATAGTATATAGAGTTATAGGGATCCTATGGAACTAAATGTTACATATTACAAGAAGGGGAATGATGATTTAGAAAAGAAACGAAGACGGGAAAACAATTTATGCTTTGAATGTAGAAAAGTAGAGCATCAGGCAGTGGATTGCCGAAGTAAAAAGGTAGGGGGAAAAAAGAGCAATTTTAAACTCAAGTTCGACAAAGGCTAATTTAATATTACCTTTGTATTCCAGAAACAATTAATTAAAGCCAAAGAAATCGAGACCTTCACTAATAAAGAATTCCGGAAATTATTGAACGAGTTATTGCAAAACCAAGAGAGTATAAATACAATAGACTTGTGAAAACAAAAATATTACCAAACCCCATCACCATCAATAACAAAAGAATATCACAAAAAAGAAACCTCAACAGATTACACAATAATGAACTGGACTACTTGCTATAATAAATTCTGCAGAATCCATCGATCAAATAAAAAAGCAACCAAATAGTTCTCCAAAAAGAGAAAGACAAGAAATCAACAATCCAACAAAACAAACAAAAGATAAGTTACCCAGCAATTGAATACTACAGAACAAGCAGAACAGATATACTACAAGATCAAAATAAACAAATAAATATAACAAGCCATAATAGATTCAAGGACTACAAGAAACTTTATTACACCAGAAGCTGCAAAGTACTTAGGAGTTTTATTTCAAAAGAAATAAAAATCCTATCAATTACAATTAGTTGACAAACAACTAGTAGAATCTGATAGGAATATTTTATAGGAGATATGATTAGTACAAATGAATATAAACCAATATTCAAAAGCTATACAATTTAATGTTGTACCATTGAACTAATAATAGATTATCCTAGGAATATTATAATTGAAGATATACAATCCTAGGATAGATTGATTACACAAGACAATGATATTCGATTAATACAAGAATAGTTATAAGGATATATTTAAGGTGTTTACAAGATGGAATATGTATTAAGGGGAGTTGAATGTGAACAACCCCAGTGATATAGAATATCCAGTCCAGAGTTCTCCATTAAAAACAAAGACTAGTATATCTCCTCTATAAATGCAAAAACCAATAATATAACAGGAAATCGCAATCAAGGTAGAAGAGCTTATGATATCAAAATAGTACAAGAAATACAAATATATATTCAAGAAACCAGGGATCCATAAGGCTTTACTAGAGTATAAGCTATGGGATCATGAAATAATATTGGAGGAAGGCAAGATGTCTGTGTATACCCCAATTTATTTAATATTAATTGATAAGTTGAAGATACTTAAGGAATATATCAATAACAATTTGGCTAAAGAATAAATCAGAGAATCCATATTTTAAGTAGTAAGTCCAACTATATGGATATTCAAGAAGGATGATATTAAGAGACTAGTTGTAGACTACAGAAAGCTTAATACATTTACCAAGAAGGATTGATATCCATTTCCATTAGTTACAGAATTAAGAAATCGATTAGGCAAAGTTACTATATTCATTAAGATGGATTTATACAATAGGTACTACTTGATTAGAATAAAGAAAGATAAGGAATGGAAAACCGCTTTCAAAACAAGATACGGGCTATACAAGTATCAAGTTATATCGTTCGGGCTAACTAATGTATTAGCTACTTTTATGAGATTTATAAACAATGTATTATTATTATATTTAGATACTTGTTGTATATACTATTTGGACAATATCCTAGTATATTCAAATAACAAGAGTTAATATATCAAGGATGTTAGTAATATCCTTGAAAACTTAGCTAAAGCAGATTTGCTATACAAATCAAGCAAATACGAATTCTATATTAAGGAAACAGAATTCTTAGGGTTCACTGTATTAAGCTAAGGGCTTAAAATGAATAAGGATAAGGTTAAGGTAATGTTTGAATAGAAGCAGTCAAATATGATTAAGGAGTTACAATCCTTTTTAGGATTTGTTAACTTTTATTAAAGATTTATTAAAGATTATTCAGGGATTATAATATCCTTAATCAATTTAATTAAGAAAGATTAAAAAAGTTTTGAGTGGATTGTTGAAGTGTAGGAATCATTCGATATATTCAAACAAGTAGTGGCAAAGAAGTCAATACTATTGATATTCGACCCGGAGAAACCAATTATAATAAAAACAAACTCCTCAGATTTTGTTATAGGCGTAGTTTTGAGCCAACCAGGCTAAAATGAGAAATATCAACTAATCGTATTTTATTCACGAAAGCTATTATTAGCTGAGTTGAACTATAAGATATATAATAAAGAATTACTAGCAATAGTAGATATATTTAGAGAATGGTGAGTGTATTTAAAAGGATCGAAGTATATAGTACAGGTGTATATAGATTATAAGAATTTGGTTTACTTTATTATAATGAAGCAATTAAACAGATGATAGGTTAGATAGTTGGAGACCATGGCTAATTACAATTTTAAGATTTTATATATCAAAGGATTAGAAAACGTTAGGGCCAATGCTTTCAGTCGAAAACCAGAATATCAAGAGAATAAGTCGTATGAATTATATGCTATATTTAAGAAAGAAGGCGAATCATTAGTTTATAATATATTACAGTTTGTAGTTATATATATATTAGAAGACAATTATTTCAGAATCAAAATCCAATTATATTATAACAAGAATACTATAGCTATATGTATATGTAAGATAATAGAATTAGGATTCATAATAGAAAACGAGATTATATATTTTTATAGAAAAGTATATATTCTGAATCAAATGATCAAGGAATTCGTGATGGAACAATATGGGTTGCTAATATATGAATACCAAGGAATTGTAAGAACATTTGTAAGAATATAGGAAATCAATTACTTTCTACAAATGAGAACGATAGTTGAAGAAGTTGTTGGAAATTGTGATATCTATATACAAAACAAATCATTACAATATACTTTATATAATTAGCTCCAAACCCTAGATATATTTTCTCAATTATGGAAATCTATTACATAGAACTTTGTAATCAAACTACTACTCTCAAAGGATTCTACTATAGAAATTGAATACGATGCGATACTCAATATAGTAAACAGACTAACAAAATTTGCTTATATAATATCATTCAAAGAAATATGAGATATTGAGCAACTAGTATATATATTCCTAAAGGATATAGTAAGCATACACAAAGTACTAGATAAGATAATCTCGAATCGAGATAAACTTTTTACCTCGAAATTCTGGACTACCTTATTAGTATTTATGGGTATCAAAAGAAAGCTATTGATATCTTTCCATTTACAAACAGATAATCAAACAAAGAGAGCCAATTAGATAATAGAAGTATATCTTAGATACTATATAAATTATCGACAAGACAATTGAGTAGAACTATTACCTATAGTACAATTCGTATATAATACATCGGAAACGGAAACCATAAAAATTATTTCAGTATGAGCTAATTTTGGGTTTAATTTATAAGTGTATAAAATCCCGATATTACAAGAAGTTAATATCGAATCAGTAATAGTACAAATCGAATAACTGAAAGATCTCTAAAAGTAATTAGCTTTTGATTTAAGATTTATATTTTCTAGAATAGCAGTGTATTATAATACAAAACATAATATAGAACTTATACTTAAAGAGGAGAATAAAGTTTATTTGCTATAATGAAATATCGAAATCAAGAGATCAAGCAATAAACTCGACTACAGAAAACTAGAACCATTCAAGATTAATAAAATAATAGGAACAATTAATTATCGATTGAAATTATCAGATACAATGAATATCCACTCAGTATTTTATATATCCTTACTTGAACCAGTACTACCAGGAGCACTAAATGTATCATTTACAGAAATTGAACCAGTTAATCCAAATATCATATATAATATCGAAACAATATTAGATTACAAATACATTAAAAACAAGATCAAGTATTTGATCAAATAATTAAACTATTTATATTCAGAAAATATATAGGAATTCAAGGAAAATTTTAATTGTTTTAAGAAGCTATGAGCATTCTATTTGAAGTATCCATATCTACCAATAAAACCTTAAGATCCGCTTTGAATAACTTAGGCAAAAAAGAATTAAAGAAGTCGAAGGAAAAGAAACCAATAGAAACAGATATAGCATCAACATTTACTATTTCTTCTTTAACATACTCCTTTTCAATCTTTTCCTTTTCTAATCTCTCCTTCTTCTCCACTTCCACTAGCTTATCGAAAATTTATAAACCACAACAAAGCATCTCAAACTTACATTTCAACAAAAAACGTTTCTGCTTTCACAACTACAGGATTTTAGCTATAATCTCTTCCTCTTCTTGATTCAACCTCTCCTTCTATCAGAACAAACTTTCCTAATCACTTTCAAACAAACCTTAGACATCACATTTTTTGCTACTACAAATATATTCACTGCACCACAAAAAATCAGAGAACAAAACAATACATTTGCAACCAGTACACTTACATAATAAGCATAAAAATATTTCGAAACCTTTTTATTCAATAAAACAAGCAAAACAGATTTATTCTTTTCTTTTGTTAATATTTAGAGGAAATATAATAAAGAAAGGAAACATTACAATCATTAAAATATATAAAAGGGAAAACATACTAATATAAACGCTTGGGATAAGCGCTAGGCTAAGAAGGGGATAGTGTTACAACGGATTAATAACAGGCTGTAGAATCACTGACTTATAGGCTATAATGGTATTATAGGCCTTAGTGATTCAGCTGCAATATACCGGGGGACACTAGGCACCCAAGAGATGTCTCAGGCATATATAAAGTATTAGTTATAAAGTACTCTAGAAACCTAGAATATAGTTCCCAGGATAGTAGGTCCTAGGAAAGATAGAATATAGTAAGTAAGAAGGCTTTATTAGGATTAATAATATTCTAGGGGATTAGCTTTAGGACAAAAGAATAAGTTAGGATATCAAGAGTTATAGAATTAGTGTCCTGTAATGGATAGCTTAGAAATAATAATGCTTTAGGAGCAACCAGCTGTTCTAGTTGTTTAAGTAAAACGAAGATCTATATAAGGGAATAGGTTTTATTATAATATAGAACTTTGTGCTCAAGAATAATTATTAGTTTTATTATTATAGTTACAAGAATTGTAATCAGTTACAATCTTATTGAATTCCTATTTGAAGTCTATTCTAAACCATCTCAAGAGATCTCTAGATACTTCTACGTGACCCTAGAGGCAGCTCCCGTAACACTTATTTAAAAAGGCAAGCAAAGCTTAAATAATTTTAGAATTTTTCTGTTCTTCTATATTATTGTTATCATTTCTCTTCCTTTTCCTAAGATTATATCTCGAATTCAATAATATAAAAGTAGATGTAGATGTAGATGTGGTAAGCAATAAAGTTATATTAAATAATATAATCTCAAATAATATAATCTCAAATAATAAACTCGAATTCGATAGTATAGAATTAGATAATAAAGTTACATCAAATAAAGTAATCTCAAATAAAATAATCTTAAATAAAGTAATATCAATTTCTTTATTGTTTTCCCTTACTGATCTTAATAAATTATTAATTATTTATCGAATATTTTTATATTTATTTTTGTCAAAGTATAATATTCTCTCAATCTTTATTCGCTTTGATATTGGTAAGTATATTTTTATCGAATCTATAATTATTGTATTTAATAATATTGATAGATCAATTAGAATAAACAATAATTCAGAGATATTCTTAGATCTATTGTGAGATCTATAATCAGATTCTATATTCTTAATACCTTATGATCTAGTTACACAATTTCTAAGTTTGAAATCCAGATCCTTTTCTTTATAGCTTTTGTTAATTGTAATACAATAAAAGCAATATATATAATTTAGCTCTAATAAATAAACCTTTATATATTTGATGATGTCTTTTGAGTATCTCAGGAATATTTCAACCCTTGTTATATTACAGAGTTTATTATATCTTTATTCTTTTGGGATGATTTTGAAGTTAATATAGATATAACATTGATTCCCCTAGATTTTATATATATCAATATCTAATAATATATTTGTAAATACTTTGAATAAACTTTGATCGATTCTATTTATATCTAGGCTAATACTAATATAATTCCGAATATATATATTATACTTGATAGCTTTATTTCAAAATTTTAATAGTAAATAAGCTTTTTTTAATATTACTTTTATATCAACTTCTATAATATATATATTATATTTAGCTAAATCATTTTGGTGAGATAATATAATCATTATAATCTCTGATTACACACTAATCTTCTATTCCTGGATAGTTTAAAGAAACTCTAATATATTATCAATTCTAGCAGCAATTATAATTGCACCTATAGCAAATTCAATTTCTTGCTTTTAGGCTTTTAATAAGGGTATTACATTATTCTTCTACTTCAATAAGATAACCCAATTTACCCTTATAGCATTATCAATAATAAGAAAAAAGTATTTATATCCTCGAATAAATCTTAGAAAAGAGCCAGTAATATCGAAATGGATCAATTCTAATCTCTTGAATTTTCATATATTTAATTGGCTTGGGATTCTGTTAATCATCTTTATAAAAATATATATTTCATAGATATCAAGAATTGAAGAAACCTTAATAGATCTCTAAAGTATAATAACTTTATACAAATTCCTGATTTTATTAAAACCAAGATAATTGAAGTATCTATATCAAATAAGATATCTTTTCTTCTTTATTATAATTAATTTTTCGATTTCCCCTTTTATATCATCAATAATCTTTACAAAAAATATAAAAAATATAGAATCTTTATATCCTAGTTTCATATACAAAATGATATACATCCTATCTTTCATTATAACTTTAATAATCTTATTATTCTTATTGTTTTCTAATATAAAATACATCTCCTTAAGACTAAATATACTCTTAAATCCTACCTCACAAATTCTCTTAATTAAAAGCAGATTGACTCCTAATCCAAATATATATAGCACTCCAGCTAATAATATCCTTATTCTATCCTTATACACTATATCCACTATCCCTTATTCATCCAAATATATAACTCTTTTACCAATTATTATCCTTCATCACAAAATATAAGTTAAACTTTTAAAAAAAGAATATTGATCAGATATATATAAGGTAACACTAATATCAATATACCATTACAATAGGGATACCTTACTAATACTTTTTTTAATGAAATAATAATACTTAGAATCAGATTTATTATCAATAATACTTTCAATAGCATCGAAGCTTGATTTAGCAATATAAACTTTATACTCCTTGCACTTTTTGTTTTTTTGCAATAGAAAAGTGGATTATCTTCTCTTTTGTTTGTATTTTGAATCGGATTTCAAAAGATGCTTAATATAATAAAACTAAAAATATTTTAAAACTAAATAACTAGATTTGTTATAGAGTTCACAAATAATAATAAATATATTGATCTCTAAGCTTATACTAACTTTATACTAACAATAAAATAGAACATATTTCTTTCCTTTTGTAAGATATACTGAATCTTTAGAGTTTTATATTTCTATCTTTTTGACTTACAGATACTTGATTTTATTATTAATATTTAAAATAAAATTAATAATATAGATTATATCAATAATGACTTTGTATTCATCAGGGAGAAACAAGATTAGACTTTGAAAGAGTGATTTATCTATATACAAAGTATTAACTGAAGTATTTATAAATAAAAGCTTTTGTCAAAGATCTTTAAGCTTATTCTAAACACTTATAATAATTATATTAGAGATATTATTAAATTGAAAAAAGAAGATCTTGATTTTGAGGAAGTACTCGTCTATTGCGATATTATCGATTCTAGAGTATTTGATAACCAAATAATCCTAAAGTTTTTTTATTATATTATATTCTTTTACTAAAGCTTTATTATTATTAGATAATGAATAATAAATATAAAATAATGTATTAGCGTCGTTCTTAAGAAAGATAGCCTTTTTATTGATATTGAGTCAAATCTTTGTGGTAGCACTACTACTACCATTAAAGACTTAATATCGGGATAGGGATTATGTGACTGTGCTAGTGCTTGCGCTAGTACCTTAGCACTACAATATATAGGTTTCGTAGTTTTAGCTTTAGCTTTTAATTCCTTAAGCAATTAATCAATATTACAATCGTATGAAGATATAGTATTATAATATTGGCTTCACCATTCCTATGGTGATATTAATATTAATCAGTGATATCACAGATCAAGAGTCTGGCATTTTAATTATTAATTATATTATGTGGTTGTAATTAAGATTGATATAATTCTAAAGAAGTATAAACTCTTATATCAATTTAATATGGTTTGATATTTGTCTTTGTGTGAATAAGAGTTGTTGGTATTGTAGTGATAACTTTTATACTAAAAGCTGTTAGTATTGTAATAACAATTTTTATATTAATCTTAATTTATATCTTATTCTTTATAGTATTGTATATTAAAGAATAAGAATCGATAGTATTCAGCTTAAGTCTAGTATCAACCTATATTTACTCTAAACTATAAATATATGAAGACATTATAACTTTGTCAAGTTTGGGCAAAGTTACTAAACTCGATATTATTTACCTATTTATATATACGAAATATTATCTATCTGCTATTTGATATTATAGCAGGAATCTTTGAGGAATCCCTTTGCTCTCTTTACAAGGAGGAGTACAACGATAATAAATCTACAATTGAATTAGTTGTTCTATTAGAGGTTTTGACTAATACTTTTTAAGATATAGTTAAAAGATAGGAAGAAACTTCTTTCAATATCAATAATACAAATGCAAAGGAAATTAGAGACTTTTACAAGTACAAGCTATACGAATATTAGAGATCTACTTTCTTCAATAAAGAATTATAGGCAAACTTCTTTTAATCTTTTTAACAATTTATATTAAAGTATTTTCAAGTCGCTGGTATACACCTTTTGTATAAACTCAGATATAAGCTATGCTTATATAGTCTGTTTGTTGCAAAATATATTATTTGTATAATTCGACTAGTTTATAATGCTTTAGTAAATGCTGTGTAAACAAAATACAGATTATAAATAAAGACAGAAATCATAGAGGCGCTTGTAGAGAAAGACTTTAAGTTTTGATCAAAAAGTATACAAAAACGAATCGCAAATAAAAGATTATATATATTATTTGATCCAGAAAACAATATGCATATTAATATCCTACCTAAAGGCACTAGCACTTTGTTAACACCTTAGGATTCAACTCTTATAATATCTATATCAAAAGGTTTACTTTACAAAATATATCATTCTCTTAATCCAATGAGATAATTCAGCAACCAATCTAGCCCATCAAAATTGAACCCAAATTTATTTCTATCAGATATATCAGTAGCAGTATTATTCCCAGCTTGATTACCTTATAAATTACCCCCTTTATCTATTGTAATACTATAACTAGTAGATCCCATTTATACTAACAAGAAAAATAAGGATATTAATTATAATCGATATCAAACTTTGTTAGAATCAGATTTACAAAACTTATTCGAATTCTTTTATAATTGTAAGCATATCTTCAATCAATTTCAATAGTGATTATTACTATTTTTACTACCCTTATAAAAACCTCAACACTTTAATACTAATAGAGACTTACTACTAGAGAGTAATAATAGATATTTATATAAAGACCCTTCAGATAATAAAAGCTCTAGCAAAGGAAATAGTGAACGAAAAAGAGGACCTCTATAAGAAAGATAAAGAGGAAGTAAAGGTAGAGGCGATAATCCAGATTACAATAATAGTGTTTTTGAAATTATATTATAATAATCATTCAAGATTACTATTATTAATATTAATCAATTGTTAGGAAACCTTATGAAACTTTATAATAAATCAAACAAATATAATAGGCAAGACAACAATTTTGCTTATAAATATGCTATTTTTCTTAATAACTATTAACAAATTGATCTTCTAATAGAGTTTCTACTAAAGGCATTTCCTATTATACTTGTAGATATTGCTTTTGATTTTTATTATATCAATTTGGGTAGTATATTATTTACAATAAAGAGAATCTGCTATATAATAGAAACAACTTTCGAGAATATAGAATACAAACGAAACCTTATATACAAATAGGAGAATATCATACTTCAAGATATAATAAGAGATCTTGAAAATAGTGAAAAGTCGATCAGTCAATATTTATAGCTTATAGTTATATAGTTGTATTATCTTTATAAAGGTTTATCCCCAATTATATATATATAAAAGCTACTTTATTAGAAGATCGTTAATATATATATACTAATGTAAGTATGCTTATTGATATATTTTCGATCTACTTTAAATATTCCTAATCTTCTTGAAAAGCTTCGATTAGCAATTATGACTTAGGAGTAAGCTTACCCCCGCGATACAATTATATTCTATACTAATCGAAAATATTATAATAATAATTGGGGAGATAATTATTGTAACAATCGAGAAGGCTATAAACAATAAAGAGACTTCGAATAAAGTAATCGATAATATTTATTTAAAACAAAATCAATAAAGAAATGCTTCATCTATAAGAAAGAGAATTGTTAATTAATTTAGTATAGCAAAAAAGAATGTAATAAATCTTAATACAAATATAAAAAGCAATTCAAAGGTAACAATAACAATTTCAACAAAGGTTTCGAACAATTCCTTATTGATTACAAGGATTCTATTTACAAAAACAATAAGAACACTGATATCGATAATAAGATTGCAATCTATTTTGAGTAATTTGAATTACAAAAATTACCTACAATATAGTTTCAGTATATAAACTTTATAATCTGTAATCCTATTAATAATAAAAAAGTTGTAGCTAGTTTGATTAATAAATCTATTATATATGCTTTAATAAATGAAATTAATAGGGAAAGAATAATCTATATTAGTAGATACAATTTAAGGGAATTTCAAAGCATTATTATTAATACAAATACATCTGAGTGGTTGATCATAGGCTATAGCTAATATATAGCATATAGGACAATTGTTGAAGATGTTGATTTCGATATAAATAGAGTAGATATTGTAAAAATAGTATTCGGTATTGGAAAAGCGGAGTCCATTGGATTAATCACATTTCAGCTACTACTAGAAACTATTGAATTCTATGTTATGAAAGTAGAAACACTATTTCTATTTTCATTGGAAGATATGGATAAACTTGTTATATTCTATAACAATATCATTGATGCTATTGTTTCACTTATAGCAAAATATTTATATATTTGATGAAATAAGTATGCAGTGCTTCTTTGGTGTATCAATATATAATAGTTTATATAATAGATGATTGATGATAACGAATACTATTTCATTAATACAAAGCTATAACGCTTATATTGTTGTTTCGGTTACCCTTCAGTTTATAGACTTTTATGAGTTTTATAGTAAGCTAGCTATAATGATGTTTTGCTAATAGAGCTCGATAAACTTATAAAGTTCTATCAATATTGCTAAAAGTATAATAAATCACTTAGCAGATTTAAGTTCAATCTATAAAATAATATTGATTTCAACTATTCAATTATAATGGATATAATATATATTGATACCAAACCTATTCTATATATTATTAATAAAGATATACAATTTCAAGCTATATAATAGCTAGACAATATCACTATCAAGCATACCTTTGATAAACTTAGAATATACTAAATAAACATCTACACCAGCCTACCAGATTACATTATCCATAACATAGAAAAGAACTTCATCAACAAAAAATTCATTTAATATACAGCTTCAATATTAATAAAAACCAAAAATGTATTAATTGAAATGTATTAGTTAATTAATATAATAGAATATTATTATATAATCATCCACCAAGCTTATAATATTATTGCTAATAAATTAAAAGATTTAGTATCAAAGGAGATCATATTACAAATAGCTATAAAAGTTGTAAACAATATAACAGGATCAAACGAATTGGTTCTAACACTCCTAGTTTTCGATATATACTCTCAAATGAGTAAACTTGATCTACTAATACCAATTATCTTATAATAATAAATAACAATTAAGAAAATAATAAATAAGATTAATAAACTTTGAACTACAAAACAGATCTCGGATATATTAAATCAACAAAACGGATTAGTTATAATAGCTCTTTACAACTTATTTATCAATTCAAAGATTTGAATATAAAGAAAGAGCAATAATCGATTAGATGAATGGATAGATTCATATTATCTATTAGATATAAAAGATGAAATATGTACTATAAATTTGCCTAGTGGTCCAACAGACTTTCATACTACACAAATTAAAGTATACTTGAAAAAGAAGCTTAATCAACCTCAGAATCAATCTTGTATATAAGAGTAATCTTATATATAAAAAGATTTACCTCAAGTATAGAAAGAATTATAGGAACAATTCCAACCACAAGTGTAATTATTATAAATAATATTATTACAAATGCACAAGATATAAATAAACCTAAAAGAGCAATCATAACAAGCACCAAATCAAGGTCTTCTTTAGATCGTTATACTACTAATATATAATTTATATATTAATATAAATGCATTAAGAATATTCCTTACAGAAAGCGTTACAACTTTGCTAGAATTTGACAAAGTTATTGAAGATATATTAGATCTAGCAATTCACCTTTTAAATAAGATTAATCTCAAAAACTAATATTATGAATCATATATTACAATTATAAATATATCTACTTTGATAACAATCTTCATCGAATCTAAATAAAAAGAAATTAATAGTTTTATAGAAAATAGAGTTTTTCGATTTATTAAAATTAACAATATCCTTGCGAATACAAAAATCTTCAATTCCTAGTTTGTTAATAAAATCAAGAACAAAGAAATTGATAAAACCTTTCCGAAATCTCAATTGGTTATACAAGTATAAAAAGATCAAAACAAAGGCATTATTTTAACCCAATCATTTATAATTTAGTATGTTAGTTAGTGTATTATATTATTAGTAATAGCAATATTACTTAAAGACAAAGTTATTATATATATTTGCGATATTATACAAGTATATATCTAATCTGTATTAAATTTAGTGCGAAAGTTTTATACATAATTATTAATAGAAATGGAGATCCCAAATAGGTTTATTCTTCAAGTTGTATAATCATTATATAGTATTCTAAAGGTAGAAAACCATTGGTTTAGTATATACTATAAGCATTATATTGGAGCTCTAAAAATGATATAATCAATCTATAATCTATATCTCTTATATATAACGAAGGACAACTCAACTCTCGGAATTGTTGGATTTCAGATAGATAATACCCTTATTATTACTAATAAAGAGTTTATAGATTGTAAACAAAAAGGTTTTGAAAATATTAATTTCATAGTAAAAGATTGTAAAAAACTTATACCTGATATATTACTCAAGTTTAATAATAGTATTATTATTCAGCAAATTAATAGTAGTATTTATCTTAATCAAAAAAAGCAATATAAAAACCTACAACTAATTAAATCAAAACTATCTGATATACATAAAATTTACGAAAAATTAAAAAAGTCGGCAACAACAAAGAATCAATATATTATATAATACATTCAAGAAATATATATAACAATTATATATCAATTAAAAACAGCTTTCAATTTATCTTATACAGCTCAAACTATTAATTCAAAAAATAAAGATGTAAAATCATTTAATAAATATATTTAATAGTAAATCGACAATTTCAAAAAAGGCTTATAATTTATATCATTCAACAAAAAATCACTCAAATTAATAATATTTATAAATGTTTACAATGAAGGAGCAGGCTAGTGGAATATATGTAATATTGATTATGTAGATTAATTATATTGAGATAAAATCTAATTATAAAGTAGAAGTGATATATATATAGTAGTTAAGTGTATGTGCTATAATTTCCAACAATAAATATATCTTTTGCTAACAATAAAGATTTGTCTTTCCAAATTAAATATATTATTATTCTAATAGATAAATACAATAAAGCTAACATTATTTATTAATTATTTGTTAAGTACAAAAAAATTATGAGAAACATATTAGTATTAGAACTTTATGAAATAATTTAAGATTTTAATATCAGTGTAGTAATTAAGGGAACAATCGATAATATTTTTTTAGAATACAAAATCCTATTGATTATATATATTGACTCTAAATCCCTTTATGATTGCCTTATCAAACTTAGTATTATTAGTGAGAAAAGATTAATAATTAATATAATAGCTATTCGGGAAACCTATAAGAAACAAGAGATAATAGAAATCAAATGAATCGATAAAGAATTTAACCCTATAAATACAATAACTAAATTGAAATTATATTAAGTATTTAAAAATCTAATCAATAATAATATTATCAAGATTAAGGTTATAGAGTGGGTTGATAGAGATTAGAATGCGAGTAGGAGAGATATATATAATAAGGAAGGATAGAGATAAAATAAAAGGTAGATGGATAATTATATAAACAGAAAGAGACTAACTAGAAAGACACAATTCAACAACTTTAGAAAATCGCTAGTATTGGGATAGGAATCATATGATTGTACTAGCGTTTATACTAACACCTCAGTACTACAATATATAGGTTTCGTAGTTTTAGCTCTAGCTCTTAGTTCCTTAAACAATCAATCAATATTACAACCATGTGAAGATATAATATTATAATATTGGCTTCACCATCCCCATAGTGATACCAACATTTAAAGTTCTTCGAAATCCTGGATTAAATCGTTGGCTATTGCAATTCGTATATATTTATATAATATCTTTTTGTATATATAGAATTAGCCTTTTCCTTAAAGTTGAATTCTTATTTGACAAATCCAGTATTCGTAATTCTCTTGAATAAAAAAAGGGATACACTTGGAGTAATCCCTGGATCCAATATCTTCGTTCATTTTGAAATCCTGCAAGTAGAAAACTTGTATCGATAACTTGAGCGTGTTTGATAATAGAATAAAAAAGTAGAAAAGAAACTATTTAAATTATACTATCCCGATTTGAATATATTAGTATTTGAAAGAAGAAATTCTTTTTAAAACAGGATAATTGAAAATAGTGAATTTTGATTTGTAAATAATGATTTTTGAAGTAATATCGAATACTATATAGCAGGTAATACTTTTCAATATCAAACCGAAATAGATAGTCTTTTTAATAATAACTTGTAATTTTCTTACTTAAAGAAAAGGCATAATGTAAATAATTACTTTGCTATCACTGCTCAATAATCTGTTTGCTGTATATATTTTGTATATTGATATTATATTATATAGAAGCTTCTTATTATCAATCTTTATTTTGATAATATAAGCTATTCAAAAAGCTTTTGGTCTTAGTTTTACTACAAAGCTATTAGACTTATAACCTATTTATAATGAAGAAGCAGGCCAATGGAATATATATAATATTAACTATATAGATTAATCATACTAAAGTAAAATCTAACTATAAAGTGGAAATGATATATACACAGTAGCTAAGTGCATGTGCCACAACTTCCAACAAAAATTATTATATTTAGCATTAGGAACTAAATGGGATATTGCATTTTCGATTCTAAAATTAGCAAAATATATATCTAATTTTAGTAAAGAATATTTAGTAGCTATGAAAAGAATATTTAGATATTTGAAAAATACTAAAAGCTTTAAAACAATTTATAAAAAAGATTATAATAGTTTTATAAAAGGTTTTTGCAATTCAGATTATGCAGGAGATAAAAGCTCTGCTAAATCCACTAGTGGATATATATTTATATATGGAAATGGTCCAATTAGTTGGAGAACTAAAATACAATATGTAGTAGAACAAAATACAGCAGAATCAGAGCTTATTGCTATAAATCTAGCTGCTAAAGAAGCTATATATTTAAAAAGGATATTAGCTGAATTAAACCAATATA
>PQXN01000465.1:0-19161 GCA_004786275.1 Botryotinia convoluta
GAGGAGGAGGGGTGAGGGAGGGGGATATCAAGAGTGAGAGTTTTGAGTTTTGTTTTCTAGCTGGTTGGTAGAGGGAGAGGAGAGGAGAGGGATGCGGAACGGGAAGAATTCGGAAGAGATTGCTAATAGTGTAAATAGATATTCAAAGCGATGCAAGCGGCATATATCCGGCTCCTACAAAATCCATTCTACGATCCAGATGAACATTGTCCAGTCAATGGGAAGGGAGGGAAGAAGATTGTTAGTAGGAAGTTTGTGGAGGATATGAGGAGGATTGGAGAGGGCTGGGTGCCGGGGAGTGTTTAATGGGCTGTTCGTGTAATCGGGGAGGTTTCGGGGTGTTGAATAAGGAAGGAGAATATGGTATCGATAATATGCACATACGCACACAGAGAGATGTAGAGGAAGCCAGGAAGATAATTGCACAGGAGCAAACCTTGGAGTCGGGAGCTTTTCACATTGAGACGGTTAGCATGGATGGAGTTTGGGGAATTTTGTGAGTATTGCTAGCTGGTAGAATCGATGCTCTATAGATATCATGTTTTTTGCTCATGCATATTTGCTTCAAGGTCATGGATGACCCTCCAGATTCATTGTGAGAATTGGTATGATCCCTTTATGAAGCGAGGCAAGCGCTTGAGCTTTTTCATTTAAGTATTTCTATATTCCTGAGCGGATCCTTGGGAGAATCAGCGAGTAGCTGGAGCCTGAATTGAATTAGATATTTCGTTGTTTCTCAGATGTTTGAGGAAAGACAAGTAGAATACTTTACTACTGGTGTGTCTCACACAATCGTCTGGCATACTATAAAAAGGAAATTCTATACCAGTGCTTTACTACAGATTCAGGATTTGAAGAGAGGTAGATGATATCGGCTTAAATCAATACCTGTCAACTTCTATTTTTCTGTAAGTTCCGGATGGGGACAATGCGGATAATAGTATGTATATATTTGCCGCTTCGAGTTTGGCGGCTATGCATTTTGTTGCGTTTATGTTATATACACAGAGGAGAGAATCCTCAAGTAATATACCCATGAAGATGATCTAAAGTAAGAGTGCTCATAAGTAAGACAAGCTAGGTATTTGCTGGTGCTATCTCATATTTGGGACCATGCCCATACATGAAGGATCCTCTTATAGCAAGACTGCAAATAGGTGTATTCTTCCTAAAAATAGAAAGGGACAGTAGATAATGTCTAATATGTGACTTTAGTGGTGAGATCAAATTAGGGGCTAGCGAGATTGGGGAGATTTTGTGAAAATGAGCTCGAACAACAGTAGAATACTCCAATAATTCGCGAATTGACACATAATTCAATGTGCAAGTTAAGATTTCATTTCATAGCATACTTTACTGAGTTGCTTCGTAAAAATTGTGATGTGTTACCATCCTAAAACTTAAGTCAAAACCTTGAGCCATAGCTCGTAACAGCAAGCCATCATCGGCAACACCAAACACCTTCGTATACGCCAAGCAAAGGAAAGGTCATTTAATGTGCTTTCAACCATGCCAAAATTTGATCGTACGCCTCAGCTTGTGCCTGCTTAATGTTCAATTGCTCGTAATCACCGAATACGGCAAATCCATGAGGAACTCCCGAATATGTCTTGAATTCATGTTCGATGTTGTTCTCATTCAGGTATGTCTTTCCAACTTCTTGAACGTCATCGGAAAACAATTGATCATCCTCGACACAAACAAATGCCAGTGGAACTTTGGTTCCTTCCCAATCCTCCTTGCCAACTAATGTTGCGTGGGCGATTGCGCCAGCCTTGATGTATGGTCCTTTCTTTTCAACGGCGGCTTCCTCATCTTTCGCCGGTTGTTGACCCCAGTGAACGGCGTCTGATTTCTCGCCTGCAAGTAACAGAGTCATTCTTCCACCTAAGCAATATCCAACAGAATAGATTCCTCCTCCATTCGCTACTGCATCTGCGAACTCGTCCTTTGCGGCATCGATGACTTTGTGGATAATCGGTAGAATCTTTTCGGGTGTTTGTCTTGCGAGCCACATATCTGCCAAGAAACTCTTTGCTGTCTCTGCAGCGTGCATCTTCAACTTTTCAATCAAAGAAGGATCCTTATCTTCAGCATAGGTCACGGAACCAGGTAATGGATCGTTATGGAACATATCGGGCATGATAACGAGGAAACCTTCACCAGCGAATTTATCGGCTTGAATTTGATTATTGACCGAATGCATGCCTGTAGCACCCGTAAGAAGTAGTAAGAGTTTCGATGGTGCATGAGGATATTCGCTGGGCTTGGAAATGTAAACGTCGACCCCTCCAAGTTGTGTAGTTTCTCCTGATGAACCTTGTCCGGCAGCTATTTTCGTTAGTAATTGATTTCCGCATTTTCTAGAAGATGCAGAATCAATGCGCAAGAGTACTAACGTGTTGGTCTATCCTTTACACAATGCTCCTTGTAAAAGTTAGTAATATTCTTCCCATCCAGTGTCTCAAAGACGTACACCCAAACTCGCACCGCTTTGCGCTGGAGTATCCCCTGGAATTGGGCTTGGTTCGACTTGAGGAACCTTTTTTGAGTCCTCCATAGCATCGCTCTCTGGAGCTCTGGTCGCGGTTTCTTCAGCCATATTGTACGTGGTTCTGGATGTTTGTAGGATAATGTTGTTCTGTCAACAAGGGAATGTATGGATGATATTTGGGCACTGAAGCTTGGCGGCGGGCGGGAGGCCACGTGAAGAGGGGCGGATGATAAAGAGCGGGGAGGCTTCGTGTTAGCGTGATATAATTAGGCTGCTAGCGCGGCGAAGCACGTTCCAAGACGCGTGAAATTCTAAAATCAATTTACACGAACCGCGACTCATCAACAGTAATGAAAAGTTGACAAGTCAATAAATCAAATACTTGGTATACATTTATTTTCAGTATATCCGAGAATAATAAAGTCGTTGATAATAATGGAAGTTGCAAAAGCCCAAATTACTCAAGGTGCATTGAAGTAAGTAGTATATTCATTCAAATCGTCTTTCCATTGCTAACTCTTGGAAGTGCCATCTTCAATGATACTGATCGAGTAATAAAAGACTTCCCGGTACCAGTATGTCAGGTAGTACAAGTCAAACCTATGGGTGCGGGTGTAGATGGTCAAGCCGAAAGATTCAGACTTGTCGTGAGCGACATCCAGAACTTTGTACAGTGCATGCTTGCCACTCGTAAGTAGAACTCATGTCCTGTTACTCAAACTCTGCGAGAGCTATTTGACTGATGGCGGATTAGAGGCAAACCATGTCATACACGACGGAAAGTTGACAAAAGGCTGCTTCATTCGTCTGAAGAACTATCAGGCGAATGAAGTCAAAGGAAAAAGGTTAGTAGACTTAGATGCCCTAATAAGAAGTCGGTGCCTAATGCTGCTCTTAGAATTCTGATTATTCTCGATATCGATGTCATCGAAAGCTTGGGCACTATGGAAAAGATTGGAGAACCAACCGCGGTCAAGGTCGAGGAGGACGTTAAGCCAACAAATACTAGCATTGCCGGAAGTGGTTTCTACGGAAACAAACCCCAACCTCAACAACCTGCAGCCCAAGATCGTGCACTCCCATCCCGCAACGGACCCTCTAGCTCCTCATCACACGCCACTATATATCCCATTGAGTCTTTGTCGCCATATGCCCACAAGTGGACAATCAAAGCAAGAGTTACAAGTAAGTCAGATATCAGAACATGGTCCAAGCCGAATAGTGAAGGAAAGCTCTTCAGCGTCAATCTTCTCGATGAGAGTGGCGAGATCAAGGCTACGGGCTTCAACGAACAGTGCGATGCTTTATATGAGATTTTTCAGGAAGGTAGCGTCTATTATATCACGAGTCCATGTCGTGTTCAAATCGCCAAGAAGCAATTCTCCAACATAAATAATGATTATGAGCTTATGTTCGAACGAGATACCTTGGTAGAGAAAGCTGAAGACCAAGATAATGTCCCTCAAGTACGATATAACTTTTCCAATATTGGAGAGTTACAGTCTATTGAAAAAGACAGCACAGTTGATCTCATCGCTGTGCTCAAGGAAGTTGGAGAGATCTCAGAAATTACGTCGAAGACGACCAGCAAACCCTACAGCAAAAGAGAGTTAACATTGGTTGACGAGACTGGATATTCTGTACGATTGACTATATGGGGCAAGACGGCAACCTCTTTTGATGCCAGTCCAGAGTCGGTTGTGGCTTTCAAGGGTGTCAAAGTTTCCGATTTCGGTGGTAGAAGTCTGAGTTTGTTATCTTCTGGCTCTATGTCCTTTGACCCAGATATCCAAGAAGCACACAGACTCAAGGGGTGGTATGACTCCCAAGGTCGTACTTCTAACTTTGCCTCTCATAGCAATTTGGCCAGCGCCGGAGCAGCAGGAGGCCGCCAAGATCCCGTCAAGACCATTGCTCAAGTCAAGGATGAAGGCCTTGGAATGTCTGAGGAGAACACAGACTACTTCTCTTCTAGAGCCACTATCGTCTACATTAAACAAGACAACTTCTGCTACCCAGCCTGTCTTAACGAGAACTGCAACAAGAAAGTCGTCGACCAAAATGATGGCACCTGGCGTTGCGAGAAATGTAACCAAAGCCATCCTAAACCCGAATATCGCTATATTCTCGCCTTGAATGTCAACGATCATACCGGTCAAATGTGGCTAACGGCATTTGATGAAGTGGGAAAGCTAGTCATGGGAAAGAGTGCGGATGAGCTGATGGAGCTGAAAGAAAATGATCCACCAGCTATGGAGAGAGTGTTTGAGGATGCAAATTGCAAGATGATGACATTCAAGGTCCGATGTAAAACTGACACTTATCAAGATCAGGCAAGGTATGTCAATTCTGATCCCATACATATTAGTCTTTTGGATATGCGACTAACTATTACCATAGGGTCCGATATTCAGTCATGTCAGCTTCAGCTGTAAATTACGCTGCTGATGCTCTGAAGTTGGCGGAGTTGATCAAGGCGTACAATATTGATTAGATGTATATGGCTTGACATGTAGTGTTTATGGTCTGAGAAGAATAATGATGGCGTGGGAGAGGCAAGAGACTTTTTATCAATGGCCATGATGAGTTTTATGATGGTACTTCACACTGTTTGGCGTTGTGTAGTCAATGCTCGTGTCATTTTCAATATCATGATAGAGATTTGCACGAAGAATATGAAACAAATATTACCACAAACAATGCTTGTTTATTTGCTTGCTTGATTTAAGATTCGTAGATTCATTTTCTCTATTTCATAGATTCATCCTATCGTATCTTCATAAGACGCCACCTGCCCATACGCCACTGCTTCCGATTTCTTCGAAAGGCTTTACTGTGTATCACAACCCGTCCATTGCCTAGAGCAGACATCGCTGTTCGCGATTGATCCATATCGCGTCTTCCTAGAGAAAGAAACCAAACCCCACTTCGTCATGAACCACTGAATATTCCCGCTACACCTGAATTAAACTCACTATGTCTCCATCATTATATCCTCGTCCTCAATTATAGAGTTCCAGTCCAAGGGTTCTGCTGTTCCACCAGCGTTGGCAGCATTTTTCAGCTTCAACTGGGCCTTCTGAGCACTATCGATATATCGCTTGTCATGTGTCAGAACTCTATCCGTAACTTTGATTTGTTTGGCTAATGATTGGATACGTCGAGTCGACACCACTAAATCATTTTGAACTTGGGTTTCCGAAAGCACGGGACCGGTTGGCGAGAACGTCATAACTGCATGGCCAGATTGATCTCGAATCATAGTTGCAGGTAAAGTGCCTTCGGCGATCATGCTCTGTACAAGATCTTCAATCTGTTTGATTGAAGTCAACTTTCCACCAGTTTCTGCGCTCATCGTAAGATTCATGATATCCGCAGCTCCTATTTTCGAATAGACGTTGGCAAGATTACGGATCTGAAACTTTTGATAAGCAGCCAGAACACAGCAAATTAAACCGAAATTAGCATCGTCAGACCATATTTGTCGACCGAATTCGGCCTCGCTCTTTAATCGTGCCGCTGATCCAGTTTCAAAGATACCGGCAATAGCTTCGTATGGTTTTGCAATAATGTGGTATGTTTTAGCGGCAGCCGTAGAAGTGGTCTTTGGAAGTTGAAGGACCTTTCCATATTGAAGAAGTCCAACGAGTAACCATTTTTTGTATGCCTCGACCATGACAAGGCTCACGCTATTATCATTTGATGGATATATTATAGCATTCTCCAACATCTCCAATGCAGCGTCCCATCTCTGTAAACCAATATAGATTGATCCACTGTAATAGAAATACTCTAGAATCTCAAGAGGATTTAGTTTGGTGGAAAAGTTCGATTTGATCGTCACATAGGATTGTGCCGGTAGGTCGACTTCGCAAAGATAACGTGTGTATGAAACTGGTCGTTTGGCAGGTATATAAAGGATAGGTTTGTCAATAAGTTCTGTAATGGCAGCAAAATAACGTGTTTGGAGAGCCAACCGGACAAGATATATATGGTTTGAGGTGAGGACCGATCCTGAGGGGTCAATTCGAAGTATGGCTTCTCGAATGGGGGGAATGGCAGCACCTGGCTATGCGGACTTTAGTATTATTTTCTCCCATGACACAAGATATATTTCTACGCACCTGACGTTGTTCCGAAGCAACTTGCGCTACAAATTCCATGACATCTTGTATCTCTTTGCCAAGGTATCGAATCTGCCTTTTGTCAAAACTATGTAGAAAGGCTGTCGCCTTCTCCCATAAGTCGTTGACGTTGATCCCCTTCTCGCCTTTATGAGCTGCAGCGATGTGGGCTCTTAGAATGTAGATGTATGGAACTGTATTTAATGAGGGGTTGATCACCTATCACAAACTTATTAGCTTATGTCTGACCACAATTTCAATAATTCTGCGCACATCTAAAGGACTTTCGTCACCCGCAGTCGACTGTAACAATGTCTTATCGGAGGTCTTCTTTAAACTATCGATTTGTGATATGATGCCAGTATCATATTGCAAATCCGTGAGAGGTACCAAGGGCGCTGGATGAGGAGGAAATAAAAGCATGCGGGAGAGGAAATTGTCCATCTTGAAAGTAAAGTATGCGACCAGATAATGAGCGTTTGTGAGAAGTCACTCGATCGATTACTAGGTACACAGCTTTTAAAGACTTAAGCTGGTCTCGGATGGATGGCGTATAAAATAGACGAGGTAGTCTCAAACTTGACTTCAGAAACGTCAAAGGTAGCTTTAGTATACTATCTTTAAGCCCCAATGCTATAGTATCAAGTGAATTCGAGAGACGAAGTTGTGAGAGGCTACGATGTTGCCTTGTAGCTCCAGAGCTCCCACTTGTTTGTGGGGTTGATATACGCTAGCGGCCGTCTGCTCCGGTCAGAATCACGTGTTATCAAAATTTCCAGAAATCAGTCATCGCATTGAGGGTGGAACAAAGATAATCATTATTTTATTATCAGCACTTTGTCGGGTGAATTTATAGCACGTTCTTGTGCCATTAACAAAGTTTAAGTGTTTGTAACCTCGACTCACCTCTTCTAAAGTCCTTCGTATTTTTTTGGTCGACGTTTGCAAATCCCCATGTCTCTCACAAACGCAACCCCAGCAGAAGCTGCGAGCGGGGCTAAGACTGCTTCTCACGTTCTAGCTACACTTCCAACAGCCTCTAGAAATGCAGCTCTGACGGCTATTCATGATGCACTTCTACAAAATAAAGCAGACATACTAGCAGCTAATGCCCGAGATCTCGAATTGGCCCAAAAAGAAGCTGAAGGTGGTCGTTTAAGCTTAAGTATAGTATCGAGACTGGATTTGGGAAAGAAGGGAAAATATGAGGATATGTTGAAGGGAATTTTAGATGTCAGAGATCTTGACGACCCTGGTATTAACGAATTTTCCTTTTAAAGTGAATGTACGCTGATTACCCCATATAGTTGGAAAAGTCACATTGCGAACACGACTTGATGATGGTCTAGACCTCGAGAGAGTGTCGTGTCCCATTGGAGTCCTTCTGGTTATCTTTGAAGCACGACCAGAAGTCATTGCAAACATTGCTTCGTTAGCAATCAAGTCCGGAAACGCCGCTATCTTGAAGGGTAGGGCGAATCATTTATTTAGTGGTTCAAATGAAAACTAATGTTTTACAGGTGGAAAGGAGTCTACCGAATCTTTCATTGCTATTGCTACGGTAATCTCAGCAGCTTTACAATCGACAGAAGTTCCTGCAGCTGCGATCCAATTAGTTACCACCAGAGATGTGATTCCTCAATTATTGGCATTGGACCAATATATTGATCTCGTTATCCCAAGAGGTTCTAACGAATTGGTCAGATATATAAAGGAAAATACCAAAATTCCAGTCATGGGTCACGCAGATGGCCTTTGCTCGATATATCTTGAGAAAACGGCTGACCCAGCAATGGCAACAAGGGTTATCGTTGATTCGAAAACTTCATATCCAGCCGCATGCAATAGCGTGGAGACTTTACTCGTTGAACAAGCAGCTCTCGAGACAATTCTCCCCCAAGTTGCAGAAGCACTATTAGAGAAGGGCGTTTCTCTGAGATGTGACGCTTCGAGCAAATCAGCTCTTACATCAAGACTTCCTTCTAATCAAGCAGTCTTCCTCCAAGATGCAGTTGAGAGTGATTTTGACACGGAGCATTTATCCCTTGTTCTTGCCATCAAGACTGTTTCTAATCTCAACGAAGTCATTTCACATATCAACATTCATGGTTCTCATCACACAGATGTGATACTCACGTCATCTTCTGATCTTGCTGAGCGATTTATGGCTGGCGTTGACTCAGCAGGAGTTTTCTGGAATACGTCCAGTCGCATGGCTGATGGTATGCGCTTTGGCTTCGGTACCGAAGTAGGAATATCAACAAACAAGATCCATGCACGGGGACCAGTCGGTTTGGAAGGTCTTATGATCTACAAATACAAAATTCGCGGCAATGGTCAGATGTCAGTTGAATATGGTGAGGGAGAAGGTCAAAAAAGGTTTAAGCATGAAAATCTCTCGATATAGTTTTCTTATCGCATCATAAAAGGCACTCATGTTAGCAAATCCAGGCGTATATCTTTCTTAGCGCATTCGCGCCGTATTCATTTTTGATTGTTGATACTTGAGGTGTCTGAGAAACTTGAGACGAGCCCATATACATGGATTTGGACTGTTGAACGCGTGATAGTGTGCGTCTCTTCTCTACGCCTTCTTAAACCTCCAAGAATTTGGCCCAAACACCGTTTCCCCACTTATCCTGTCACGGTATCAACTTCCTCTCGTCTCTTGGCGTATCTATCGGTACTACCTTCCCAAACCCGCCAATCTCTTGGCTTTTGTCTTGAAAAGTCCATATTGTTTCCGGGATCTCCTCTTAAGCTTTATGCAATTTTTCTCTCAATTCTTCCAAGTGTATTGACTGGTGGGTACATTCTCGCTACGCATGTGCATGCTCGGTAACTTAAAACGAACGACCCCTGAAGCCCCTTGACACAAACCATGTAACAAGAGCAATATTACCCAATACCACTCAATTCTTGGGATGACGTTTTGATGTTTCCCATATCGCTTTTCTGTGGTCAAACTTTTCTACCTGTGTACTTGAGATATGTGAATCTGAAAATATGGGGATATTAATTTGTTTGTCACTTATAAGGCATCGAGCGTTACTGGCCGCTCACTTGGCGTTTAAGCTTAGGAGAAGGATTGTTTAAAAGCTGAGCTTCTCCCGTGGATTTTGGATGGCTACGGCCGGCCGCGGATTACTTCAGGAAGGAGTCTTAGATATTTTCAATTCGATTAAGCTGTAATATTTTTTTAGAGGAAATTATTTTGAAAAGGAAAAGTTATCGAAAGAAAAATGTTGTTTTCTAATTTATTTACGATGATGGGATTGGGGGCCGTTGTGTCTGCGAGGGCAGTTGAGAAGAATGAACGTAAGTAGTTGGCGAATTTCTGTTCAGTCCAGCTTCTCTTCAATTGATAATTCCTGGGACTTCTTTCCCATTTACAAGATCTCGAAAATATAACCAGAAGCTAACAACTTCATATAGGCTCATTTCAGCGACCCATCAATGACCCCTCATTACCTCGTCCAACTCCCTCCTCACCTCAATCCTGCATTTTTACGCCATCTCTTCCAATGCCACCTGTCTCCTTCACATCCACTCTTCCCACATCTCTTCATCATCACCTGCCGAATGTCCTCCTCTCTCACTCATTCTTCAACTCAAACCTACCAACTTCTTCTGGCTCCACCGCCCCCATGATCTCGACTCTTTCTCTTTCCGAAGTAACTGGCGATGCCTCTCTTCAAGGGATTTTCCTCGGCCTCGTCTACACTTCCATTGGCAAATCCACCTCTGAGCCCCCTACAGACTCTCTTCCCAAATCTCAAGTATCAAACCCAAAAGTAAAACCCCATTGCCGTCCTCAATTTCCCAAACCTAAAGTGGATGAACAAGAAGATTTCGACAAATCATGGAGCCATATCAATAATCACGAGATTCGATCGCCGATTTTGTCAGTGCCGCAGTCAAGCCCGTCTACGGAGATGAGAAGATGTTTTACAGAGGCGGTAGAAGGAGTTAGGGAAAGTGGGCTAGTGGAGGGGACGCTGAAGTTTCCTAAAGAGGGGGGTAAATTACGATTTTTGATTTGGAGGGTCGATTGAATGGTATAGGATGGGTTGAGAATATTTCAATCTGGTGGGATACTTTTTTTTTTATGAACAGAGGGTACGGCGAATGGATCCGGTATTAAAAAATCGAATGTTAAAGGTGTTTAAGGCTGGGTTGGAGTTCGGGCATTCATGTCGTCCCTTCAATTTTGATGTTTATGATGTGTATGGGACAAAGCGAGATAAAATAGGATGAGCAATCTTATGCGATTATCAAGAAGCGCCTCGGATGACTGGTGGGACATAAATTACCTCATGGAATTGAGCACCAACTTTTATCAGATATACGGTTTGCGTCCAATGAAGACATAAATGAATTTCACGATAGGGACAACAATCCAAAGCTTTACTTCCAATGAGTTGGCCTTGAATGTTTACGAGTGAACATATACATATGATTAGCAATTGGCAGTACTTGTTCCAGTCCTCTATTCTCAGGTTGGGAGAATGTATGAGAGTCTAGACAGATCAAGATGAACGAGAAAAATAATCAGTTTCCGATTACATAACCCATATTAGGATGAAAACCAAGTAGATAGTTAGCCGTGAAGGTTTTTTGAACTAATACATCCACTATTTCTAAGTATCTTCCCTTTCGCTACTCACCTAAGATCTACTTGCGGTTTCCCATCCTCGAATATCTCATTCTTCCCGCTGTGGATGTGCTATATGACATCTGTTTGAGAATAGAAATCAAAAATAAGAAGCGAGAGAACATCAGAACTGGGGCTCAGGATAGGAGTAAAGCAATGAGTCTTACTTGTCAAGAACCTCTACCCGGAAGGCTTCTTGGCTCGGTGACGTATCAGAAAATGAACAAGCTTGTACTCGCTTCGTCAAACAATGTCGGGTTGTGATTTACTTTGAGAATTCTTAGAGCCCGCAACGGGATTCCCATAATGACGAATACATGCGTATACACGTCGCCTAAAATGAAATAACGCGATTATTTTAACCATCACCCATCATCATCGCCGTCTATCTCAATTCACTATCACTATCACTTGCTCCACTGTCACGCTCCTCTCCACAAATCTCAATCCAACACCCTTTCTGTCTCGATGCTTAAACTTTCGATCAGATGCCTAGTATTCACACTCAAGGGCAAAAGAAATCCCTTGTGCTTAGTTGAAGGAATTAGAAGTATTCCTATCTAATCTAATAGCTAATTTCATAACCTTCCCATATTCTTGAGGAACAAATACCGATATACGAACTATTATCTACAAAACTTTGTAAGAATGAAGGGGTCGGGGGAGGATATGTATTGACTTCCTCTCAATACCTTCCAACTAAAAGTCTGTTCCGATATCGAAACTGGCAGTTGGTTTGGGTTAGATGAGGCATGTCACTTCTGTATGTTGGTGGTTGTGGTTGCTGGTGCTAGGTGCTGGGCGCCGGGTGCTGGACATTAAATGGTGTAAAATTGACCGAAGAGCGGTAGAAAGAATTGAAGAAGTAGGGAAAGAGGCAAAGAGCGGATATTTTTCATGGGAGGAGATGAACAAAAAGAAGTTTTAACAGAGATGAGCTTGTAAAACCTCCTGCTTCCTCTATTGTCTCTCACTTGACGAGGATCCCATCAGTGAGTGTATCTTCATTCCACATATTTTCAAGCATATCGTATACCCCTTTCCCTCTTCCCCTCAAATACTAATAAACCCATAACCTCAACCTCCACTTTCTACTCATTCCAACTCTTTCACTAGTCTCCGATCCATACATCCAGTCAAAAAAAATTCAGGAAATTGTCAACTAAACCCCCCTATCCATAAAATTTTCTCACGCTTCGAAGTCCGAGCCCCCGATACTCAAGTACACAATTCTACTTCCTTCCCCTTTCCACTCTATCGATGTAATGTTAAATAGCAATTTCCCCCACAGAATTACCTACGCAGAAATCAAACGGAAACCCCGTACAATATCAAAAAATGATGATGTCTAGCAATCAGACACTCAAGAACGAAGACCCAGGCCCATCCCGAGAGACGATTTCAAGCCCCAAGTAGGTATATACACAAAGAAAAGAAAGTAGAAGCGAAACCCTAAGTTTTCACTAAGCGCAAATAAATATACCATCATGACGTCTAGATATATTCCCGATTGAAATTACTAGAGTAGTCTCCGAGAATTGTCAGGAAATGAGTAAATGATGATTTTATGGAGAAATGATAATACCCATCTATGCGTTGGCATTTCTTTTTCTGTAATACATTCAAGAATCAAAATTATAAAATTATAAACACAATACAATAAATTCTCAACCAACAATCTTAGACCTAAATTACCTAATTACACTACAAAGTTCCTCCAAATCCAGATTCATACACTGCAACTCAATCCATCTTCCAAAATTCCTCCAGACCAACCAAACTCCTCGAAAAATCAAACACATCCCAGAATCCCAGAATCCCAGATTCTCAGATTCTCAGAAAAATAAACAAGAGTACTCGAATAATTCTTAAAACTCTGTTCCTTCCTTTCTCCCCTTACGCTCACTTGTCTAAAATATCTTTCCTTGATACCATCATACCGAATTTCCATCCTTACATATATATACAAAGTAAGTAAGAGGTGATTTTCATAGCCACCTACTCATTTACCATTTCCGTCCAACCACCCATCCCCCACCTCGCTTCTTCTATTCGATCTAGTCCTCATCATCTCACTTACATTCCACTTCCATTCAACCCTACGAAATCAAAGATACTCCACCCCGGGACACCCATCTCCATCCACGAATCATCTATCCGTCTGCTTTCAATATATCAACATATTAACACACACATTCTCACTGGATAATTTTGCGCGCGGCCTCCTCTCATCTCATCTGTCTTGACACCTTGACATCTATATACCTCCCTTCCTATCAACACTCTAGATTTCTCGTCGTTATACCTTGATTCATACATCCATCCACCCCCTCCCCTCCCCTTCATTTCCATTCCATCCCCATACACATCTCCCATTTCTCAACCCCCTACATCCAACCCCCGTATCACATATCACATCCCATATCACACACCCTATACCCTACATCCTACATGCTACATCACATACTCCATCTATGCCTCCCCTCTCCCTTCCCCAGCCATACTCAACAAAGTTCAAACGGCGAACGCACACCTTAGCCCACCTATCCTCTCCCCTCCATCTAAATCACATGTATCATCCTCACCCTCACCATCATCCTCACACCACCCTCGCACCTTCACACCTCTATTGTCCTATCTCTCACCTCCCGTCTTCGATTTCCCCATATATATATTTATGTATAAATCACTCAACCATTCATTTCAAAGTCAACTATTATCATATACATACATACATCCATCTATGGGAGTATAGATTACAAACACCACAGAAAATCAAGTAAGATCTTCATCTCCATTTTCATTTCCACTTGGAGTTATCCCAAAATATCATCCCATCATCCCGCATCACTTTTCAAATCCATTGCCTCACATAACATTACATCAAAGACAAAAGGAAAATTCACATCTCACTGATATCATCACATCAAATCACACATCCTCATAATTACCTCTGAAAAGAATATTCATCAACAACTTTTAAATTTTTATATCTTGTTCAGTTCAGTTCCAGTTGAATTCCAATAATACCCCCGAACCCATCCATTCATACCATCCATCCATCTTCATCATAAAGTCATATCATTCAACCATTCCCATTCCATTCATCCCGATCACCGTTAACCCATTTGCGTTCAGAATTAGTTACAAAACATTCAAGCTTCGCACCTTTTCCACACATTCCATTGATATGGCCATTCATCCATTGGGATAATCATCCTCCTATGGTAGAATCCATTTCATCCCCTCCCCCATCAAGCCTAAGAAAACTCACAACTGCAACAACTAACAAGACAAGCAAGGAAATGGTCATAAATCATAACAATAATGTGTGTAAACGTTAAGCTCAAGAAGAGCTCAACAAAAAGCAAAGAAACCAGAAGTCGATCCAGGAAAGAAAAGCCGAAAACATTGAACAAGATTATTATCTGTTCAGTGGTCCAGTTTTCCTTCTCTATTCATCCTTCCCGACATCATAAGAAAAATATTGAGACAGGTTCCTCGGTGCTGTAAATATCGAATAGAAAATGGCCCCATTCATTATTCTGGTCGTCTGAACGAAAACAAATCATTTAAGCCTTTCCCATGAACGAAAAACGCAAAAAGCCCAAATCCCAAATATTTCATGTCGACGCCTAGAGTGTCATTAATAGGCGTGTTTCGTTTTTTTGTTCTCGAGTGTAAAATGAAAACCCCCAAGTAAATAGATCCCGCTTGCATGTGTATATCTTTGGGATCATTTCTCAACAGATTATTTCCTCTCCCATGTTTGCATAGCGTAAATTCGTTAAAGCCGTTTCGATGATCCACATTAGGGTCATCTAAAAATTTCAGTCATAAACTCGTCGTCATTCCAGGTTCAAATAATTTGCTGAATCTATGTTCGGCGAATACAAAGACAATCGTGAAGATAAAAAAGAAATTTTCTTTCAAAGAGGGTGCTTGTGATTGTCGAGAATGCTTTTGTGGCGCGAGCCAAGAATAAAAATAAAAAACAGTAGATCGTGATGAGAAAAATCAGATCACTGGAAGAAAGTGCAAAAATATGCGTTCAAAATCATCGATTCGAGTTACCGGCGTCTTTGAGCAATGGTCGATTGAGCTCGGTTGAGTCCTGGATTGTAAGATGGTCCAGAAACTGAACCCTCACGAATCGTTTTCCGTCTCTTCAAACCATCAGCATCGGCCATTCCTGGACCTCTACTGGATGGTCGACCATTGTCATCATCATCTCTGCCACGCTTGTTACTCCCAGGGGCACCATTCATGATGTTTTGCTGTCCGGCATAACCATTAGATATTGAAGCTCCAAGATCTGATTGTGGTGCGTAAACGTCACCACCTGTGCTGCCATTAGCTGTACCACGTTCTTGACTGACTACATTATACAAATTACTCGAAGGTGGTTGGATTCGCGGAGGTGTACTGTAACCACCTTGCTGTTGAGCATAGTATGTTTGTGGTGCTGACGCCGTTCTAGGAGTTGCTCGTCCGGAAGCTGGATTATTTGGTGAGCCAGTCATCTCTGGTGACAAATGGGTGTGTTCACCTGTTATTGATCCTACGGCTGGGCCATTCGAGTAATTGTATGGCCGACGACTTGAATCGTAGTTACCCTGGCTGTCATGAGTGTATTCACCGCCATCATGATCTTGATCATGTTCTTCCTCAACTTGGCCATTTCCTTGGTGATGAATCATTCCATTTGAATCCTTTGGTTCATGATGTTGTGGCTCAGCATCTGGTGCTCTCGCCAATGGTGGACCCATTTCATTCTTGATGTATGAATTTGGCTGTTGCGAGTATTGAGGCATGCTTTGTTGAGGTGGTGGAGCTTGGGCGTAAGCATTCTGTGGCGGGGGTGCTTGGGAGTACATCTGTCTCGAGTCGTAAGGTTGTTGAGTTTGTTGATATTGTTGCATCGATTGAACCGCAGTTCCGGGAGGGGTGGTAGCTGGAGTTGTTGGCATTGAGCGAGCATTACTTAATCCAGTGTCAATTGACAGGGGATTGGTACCTTGCACATTGCCCATGGATTGCCCAGGCCACTGGAAATTGCCGTTAGAATTATCCATACTGCCCATTACACTAGATGCACTTGTGGGAGGGGTGGGGAATGTGTGTGATCTTTCGAGAGCAGGACGACCAACATTTGGATGAGGAGCAAGGGAATGCTGTGGACCTGGAAGGGGAGCGCCAATTGAGTTAGCCATTGAATGATGGTGATGTTGGTGTAATGAAGGCAAACCAGGTGCTTGTGGATTCCGCATTTGGTTTTGCTCATTCTTTCGACGTTCTGCGGCTGCCATTACTGCATTCGTTCGTGTCTGATTCGTTGGGTGGTATAAAAGAGCGCCAATATTGTGAACAAATAAAGGATACAATAATTCCGTAATCTTTTCCTTGTTTGCAAAATCCAATGCACGCTCAAAAGGAATCCTAATATTTTGGTTAGATATGCACGTGCACCTAAATTATCAAATTTTGCTTACCAAACACCCTTTAAATGCATAGGACCGATTTTCACAACGTGTCTCATTTTTTCACTTTTCAGGATACCATCTCGTCGTCCACGAGTCATACCTGCAACATTCAATAATTTCGTGCCATTAATCATGTGATTATCTTGTCTAGTTAGCATAATTTGGTTGAATTGAGAGAGCTAAGCTTACCTTCACGTCTAGCCACGCAAACACCCTTTGCCTCTACTTGAAAGCACAAACTACCCTCATCTTCCCAAAGGGTTGCTGTCACTCTGGGCTTCATTCCTGGTGGGGCAACTTGACCAGTCTGGTCAAATTGTTGTGGCCCACCATAACCTTGGCTCGGCATACCAGGTTGAGTGGTCATTGCTGGAAGTGGTAGAACGTTGCCTTGGCCACCCATTGACCCGGGAATTTGAGCCGATTGTGGAGATTGAAGTCCATTGCCATAGTATTGACCGTATGGTGCTTGCTGCGCCGGTGAATAATGTGGAGGTCCAGGTTGAAGTAGAGGTGGCTGATGTTGAGGATATTGACTCAATGCACCCGATGTGGCAGTCTGGGGTGGTGGTTGTTGACCAGCCGACATGTGTGGAGGATAATACATATCTTGAGGGCCGTGATTCATGTTGTTTTGATATGGCTCTTGGCTGTAAGAGTATGCTGGGTTTGAAGGTGGTGTACTGTAAGATCCTTGAGGTAGAGAAACAGGTAAACCACTGCTAGCTTGAGTGGGAGAAGGGGTTTTGGGTCCGTTTGAGGAACTCGCTGTGGTATAAGATGAATGAGAACCTCCGTTCAAAATTGAGGAAGATCCAAGTGAGCTAAGTGAACCAACCCGGGGAGATGAAGTACCAGACGAATATGCCTGTTGCGGCGGTGGCAAAGGCAAAGCGGGCAACCTTTCATTCACGTACAGTGGTCGCTGCGCGGCGTGATGATTGTAATATGGTACTTCGGAAGGCCCCCGGGTTTGCACTTGCGATATCGACGGAAGATCCAGTTTTTCGGTTGGAATGATCAAGTCCTGAAAGGACAATGATCTGGCAGACTCAATAAAGGGTCTTCCGAGAAGAAAGGGAGAGTTTTACGTTAGACGACAAGATTTAACTTGTGGTCTATTCGTGTATGCGGGTAAAATGGACAACTTTTTTTTTGAGAAAGATGAAAGTTTGCCGAACCAAGAATGGAAGAATGATGCTTGGGTATATTGACAGACTATCGTCGATATGAAAAATCAAAACAGTCACTTCTTTTACAACGAGCGCGAAAGTAATAGGTCGTTTATTTTTCGTGAAATAAGATGCATATGCCAAAGATGCAGAAGCAGAACGATCTTGTAAAACCTGAAAAAAGACTCGAAAAAGAAGACGTTTGGCTCGTAGAAGTCGTTACAAAAGGACTTGAAGCTTTGTTAATCCAATTGAGGTGCGATTGAAGCTCCACGACAGGATCGTTGGCAGTTACGCGAACCTGCAGGTAGTATGCTTGTGCTTGTCGCTTCTTTGGAAGGAATCTGATCCGTGCTTAGATTCGAGGATGCGAACGTAAAAAAAATCGTGAAGCTCGTAGAATATTTCGTGGAATAGAGAAGATCCAAAGTGCAGTGGAGTTTACTTTGCCAAAAGATGTGATGTGTACTTGTGGATAGGTTGTATGTCGGTCAAAAGAATTGAGGATATTTGCCAACTCTAATGCAGGTACACCAGTCAGCGCTGCAGCAATTGCTATGAGAAACGATGCGCAAATCTACACGATGGGTGAATGGGGGAGGTGGAGGGACGAGGTGGATGGAGAGAAGCGGGAAGCACTGGACATTGAAGATTGAAGATTGGGCATTGGAACAATGAGGTACATACCTTTTGTTTGAACTTTTCTAGGATTTTCCTTTTTTTCCTTTTCGTTTTCCATGCACCTCTTTGAGGTATAAGAAATGGGGGAGGTCGGAAAAGGGAGGATGAGAGAGTGGATTGGAGAGTTTAAAAAAAAAGGCGCGGAGGGAGAGAAGAATAGAAACGAGGGAGGAGGTTGGGCGGTGGTGATGTGTGAGAGTGAGTGGTGGAGGTGGGTTTGTGGAAAGTTTAAGGGTATTGGTTGAACAGGATAGTCTTAACGAAAGTGTATGGGTTGATGAAAGTAGCTGTAGCCGTAGCCGTAGAAAAATAGATTGAATGGATGAGGTAAGGTGTGTCAAGTGGTCAAGGTATGGGTTAAGTGTTTTGAGATAGTAAGGTAGTAAGGTAGTAATCGAAGTGGGTGAGTAGAGTGGAGTAGAGGAGAAATAGAGGAGAGTAGTTAAATTTAAGTGTAAGTGTAATAAGTAGAATGAAGTAATAAGTGAAGCTAGATGGGAGGGAAGCTAGCTCATGAATAAATAAAATAAATAAATAAATAATAAAATAAAAT
>PQXN01000466.1:0-19147 GCA_004786275.1 Botryotinia convoluta
CGATAAGTTCAATAACATTGATTAAAAGAAATAAGCAATTTCAATATCATCTTATATTTCTATATACAATTTGACTTCAATCATATCACATATATATTCAATTTATCCCTTATAACTAAAACTGACTAAGTTTTCCACTATAATTATAATATCATTATTATTATTTATTTACTAACCTCCAAGAATTCCCCTATCTTTGATCTCCGTCCAAGCCTCAACATATATATATTATACACAAAACCATTATTATATATTTATTCATCCGATCCATTCTCTATATATCTTCAAAAAAGAAATACACACTACAGACTACACTACAACAACGCCTCTCATTCCCCTTCCTCAACCTTCTACCCATCCTCAATTATACCAATATATAGACATTCTAGACAGCAAATATATTCATTCCAATCAGCATCATCCAATTTGTATCATTATACATACGACTCTACAAGCTCTCGAACTTATGATAAAGAAAACTCACTCCTCACTCACTCGCCCTTTGCATCCTCACACAACATAACATGGCCAAAAAAGTTACAATCGAAGCAACCCGATTGCCTCTCCTATCTCCCAGAAATAACTTCCCTACTAAGCAAACATTAATTCAAGTTATATACTCTGGACTAAATTCCTATCACTCATTCATCAAGAATCAAAGAAGAATCAGGAATTTCTTTCTTTCTTTCCTCTCAACTTCATAATTAATTGATTTATTTATTGATAGTATAGTAGTACTATTTTTTCTATAGTACTACTCTATCGAATATTTTGGACAGATTCGGCTGTATCTTTGACTTCGTCAGTTGCCCCCTCAAAGCCTTACCTACTTTTCTCGACGGCACTCTCGACTTCCTAGTCAGAAGAAGAAAGCATATTACTACAGTCTTACTTTGCTGTATATACCATCTTAATCTATCTTATTCCACTCATTTGCCTTCATGTTTCTATAACACACTCAACGGTATACTAGCTGAGTATTTGATGCAGTAGAAAAGTCTTAAGCGAGTACACACATGCATATACGGCCAACAGGCTAGGTCGGTTGAAATGGATATGTTCATATATAAAGACCTCTATTTTCGATTCTATAACTCTCAAGAACTTCATAGTTTAAGAACTTGAGAGCTTAAAAACATTAATTTTCTTTACAAACTACAAATTATCAACGCTCAACTCAATTCTAAATTTCTCTCTAGCCGACTTTTTCTTTCAAAACTTCAAATCAATACCCAAATCATCGATAAACACCATAGGCAAGTACTACTCATTCAACTTTCCACTCACTTGACTACTCACCTACTCACAGGTCCATCTATCTATCCCCAAACACAGAAATGGCACCATCGGGAAAAGGCTACCCACCACCCGTCCCACGATTTTTACGTAGTAAAGCTAGTGAAAGTTTATCTCTATCTCAACCATCTCAACAACCACAGACACAACCACAGGCACAGCCACCAAGTCGAGCTCTGGACACATTATCGAGATCCTCGAGAAATCCCTCCCCCACCTTTCCCAATCTCATTTCCAGATCTACACCACGAGATATCGATCCTAGACCGGTATCTGGGCCTGAATCTCAACCTCAGCCTCATCATAATACATCTAGAACTAGGATCCGGTCCAATTCCAGAGCCAGCTCCCGAGCCCGAATTGGAAGCTCTCGTCCCCCACCCCAAGATATCTCATTATCGAACCCTCGGGATCTAGTGCCTAGATCTAGACCAAGAGCTGTTCCTCATATTAGCCCTAGACCAAGACTCACTCCGATAGATAGAGATTTGATTTTGGGTTTAGGTCCAGGTCAATTTCAGATTCAACTTCAAGCTCAAGCACAACCACACATTGACCCGCAGACTCAAGATCGTAATCAGGAATTCTATACCAACTTTCCCTCTTCCTTTCCTACTGGGCACTATCATTTCTCACAGTCCCAAACAACGATTGCGCCCAGAGATCAAGATCTACACCAAGATTCCCACCGGGATCCACATCAACCTCAACTTTCAATACAAGTCCACTCGGAAGCTCGAACTCAAAATCAGGAGTTTTACACCAACTTTCCCTCTCCCTTTCCTGACTCTCATTCTCCTTTCTCACGATATCAGGCGATCACTGCATCCAGAGATCAAGATACCCATCGAGAATTAGTTCAAGCTCCAACTTCAGTACAAGCTCAAAATGAGACTCAAGATGGAACCTCGACTCGAGCTAGCAAACGTCCTCGACTATCATATTCACATTCGCATCCAAACAGCAGTAGGGAGGAGGAAAGAAGTGGAAATATGAATAGAGATGGAGTCAGAAATGGAAACGAAGCCTCCAATGAAATCGGAACTGAAAATGGAGATCAAATAACGACCCAAAATGAGCGATACAATTCCAACGATACATCCTCAGAATCACCCCTCAGCACACCACCAGATTCCGTTTCAACTTCACCACTTCTCCCACCTCTTCGCAATTTCCCACGCACTGGTACTTTTTCACCTAATCAGATATTCGACCGTTCTCCTACAAGTAGAACCAGAGCTCGAGCTGGACATGGAACCGATAATGGAACCGGAAACATAACAAGCCCCTCCACCCCCATCCCAACTCCCTACACAGAGCCCCCCATCCTCCCCAGCACCCTAGACATTGCAAATCATCCCACTGCTGCGCAGAGAAAATGGATGTATGCTGTGCGGGAGGAAGGAAGAAGGAATGATCGGAATGAGAATGGGGGGTTTAGTAGGGGAATTGAGGGGCAGATGGTTCGTTTGTTTGGGGGGGAGGGGGAGGGGGGTGTGTAGGAGAGATTGAGGGGTGAGGGTGAGAGATAAGAATAAGATAATAAGAAAGATAGTGAATACTATAAGAAGACTCGGGATTTGTTTTACCACCTACGATATAAGGGACGGGGATGGTGATAGATGATTCGATTGTTAGCTAGGAATAGTATTCTTACATATATAATATGTACCAAAAATCTAATCTGATAAATTAACCTTCCCAACCCTTAACTTAACTAATGTTATATAAGCCAGTAGAAAAATAAACACTCATATCATCTTATCTCATCTTGACTTATTTATGAAGAAGTGATGAATAGCATAGCGGGAGGAGGAAGAAGAAGAAGAAGAAGAAGAAGAAAAGATGGTTGTATCGAATTTGATTGTAATGGTTGGATAGATATTGATGCTAATATTGAAGAAAATTATATAAATTACCAAAACCCAAACACCCAAAAAGGGGATCATAATACTTCTTTCCTCCACTAAAATGATAAAATGAGAAGAGCACGAATCCAACCAAACCCCAAAACTATCTCTCTCTCTCTCTTGCGTGAAAAACATCAAAAACAAAAATAATGCTAAGAACAATATCTATTATCCATCATCCTTCTTCATTCTCTCTATTCCTTTATCCCTCCGCCCAAACCGCACAAAGAAACTTCAAAATCCGAGTCATCAAATAAGGAATTCTTTTTTTTTCTTTGTTGAAGACTCACTTACGTACCTAACAGAACACAGCAAAAAAAAAAAAAAAATGAAACCAAAACACTTCCAAACAACGCCCAAGAACAATAATACATACGTATATATATCAACTTCCTCAATCATATTTAAATATCAAGAACTCAGGATCTTATCTATTCATCAAACCACTCTACCTACATCCACATCCACACCCACACGAAAAGATGTCCACTACATCCCTCGACCTCAGTCTCGGACTCGGCGAACCAATCATTTGCCTCAATACCTCTTGCAACTACCCCTTCGGTCGTGTCTGCTCCGAATGCTCAAACGAACTCGAGTCTCGAGCCCAAGCCCAAGCACAATCGAAAACCAAACCCGATTACAAGAATAGAAATCCCAAAGTCCAGCCCGCGTTATCAAGAAGTACAACCGTCCAATCTCGCAGTCTGGATATTCCCACACGAGTCGCGGATATTGTAGAAGATCTCCAGGGGATTTTCGCTTTTGTACCTGTACCTGTACCTGCACCCCCAGCACCCCCAGTACCAGCTCCTGCGGTCCCCCAGAAACCTAGTAAGTTAACCATCCAGAACCTTCAAATTCTCGATTCTACCCCCTTACCACTTTCCCTACTCCCTTTCCCCAAACCACACTCAACATCTAGCTCCGAAAACACAAGCACTGGTAACAATCCTCATCCATCAGATAATCAGATATTTGATTTCTGGCTCAACGACATCGTCCTCCGTACACTCGAAGGCCAAGTCCTCTCTCCCTCATTTACTGGCGGTGCCCATGAAGAAGATGAACTGGAAGCTATGTGTCCGTATTGTGATTCTTCGATGGGAGAGGGAGCGTGGAGGGAATTGCATTTGATTAATTGTCGGTATGCGTGTGTGGAGGCGGAGAGGTTGGAGATTGCGATGGCGAAGAGGGGGGATTGAAGGGGTGAGATGAGATGGAGAGAAGGAAAGAGGGTAGGTGGGTGGGTAGGTATATAGCTGGTCTATATTTTAGAGTTCGAATTATTACTTCACTATATATTCCTAATATAGCACAAATTAAATCAAATCGTTTTTACCTTGAACAAACATTACCAAATGCATACATATACACGTACACGTACACGTACACGCACACAACTCAACAATCCAAACTTGCGACCTACAAACTTCCAAATCAAAAATCATCCTTTAAATATAATAATAAACACCATAATTGACACCCTAATCTTCTCCTCTTGAACAATCACAGCGAACATCTAACTGCCTAATATCCTAAACTTACTAAAATACGGGTTTTTATGTCCCCTTCCCTTCCAATATCATGATATCAATCTTCCTCGAGTAGTAAAAAAATCCTATCAAAAATAATTGATCAGCCAACCAACCACTCAATCACTCGTAATATATTGAGAATACATACTCGAACACATACTCGTACCCAGTACTTGAGGCCATTTCACCATCTCACCATCTCACCAACTAACTAACTAATACAAGACAGACAAACTACCCAGTATCTACGTACCTCGTACATACAGTTATAATTATACCTGCCAAGTATTCAGCCTACCGGTATGTACCGGTATCTATGAAAATACAATGACGTTCAAGCTCAACACTAATTGAGAAGGAATGTCTTAATAATAAGATCTTATCAGAAGTTATAGTGTAGCTAGGTAGGTACTTATGATATGATACAATAGTTAATTGTACCAACTAGGTACTATTTTCTCTATTCTTGTAACCTCCCCTCCCCTCCCAAGATCGGAAAAGATAATGAATGAATGAATGAATAATATATAAAGAATAAAAAGAATAAATAAATGAAAAGCGGAGGGAAGCGAGGGGAAGAAACTCGAATATGGATCGCTTGATCCCGTTGAAACTTCTTATATATACAAAAGTCTACTTTGCTTGTATTTCTACTTCGGCCTCACACACTCTCTCCCTCTGTCTCTATCACTGCCCCTCGAATTCAAATCCAAAGGTTCGTACATACCCACGAACCAATAAAATGAAATATTACATATGATAGCATAAAATAGAGTAGGTATTATTGGGGATGACTGAATCACTGAATGACTAACCAATCAATCCTATCAAGAAACCCTATCAGGAAATCCTCACGAAATCATCAAGTAAATTTCTACGCCTTTATGCTATGCACCTTGATGAATGAAATCCCACATACCTACCGCAGCGCAGCGCATCACTCGGAACGTTGTCTCGAGTAGGCAGGTAACCTTGATGGTTTTCACCTTGATGGTTGGAGATGGTGTGGTGGTAATTTGTATTTGTATATTTAGGTACGTACGGAATACCTTAGGTAGTTGATAGTATGTAGGTAGTTGATAGTATGTAGGTAATTGATAGTATGTAGGTAATTGATAGTAGGTAGGTAGTCAATTATATATATACAGAATTCCGAACGAACGACCTTGATGATCTAGACACTAAATCCAAAATGAAATAAAATAAAATAAATCATGTGATATTAATTCTATCACTTTAGATCTATCTACTAGGTAGTCCTTTATTCATTCGTCATACAAGGGAGAAGAGACATGGAGAGGAGATATTATTTCCATGCGGAGATGTCAAAGATTGCTTGCTTGCTAGGTAGCTATCACTTGGCAGGCAACTTTGATATGATGATATAAGTAGGTAGGTAGGTACATATCTATATTTATCATTGGATATCATTGGAGAATCGAGTTATCTATCACAGTAGTCATATGTGTAAGTAGGTATGTATGTAAGTAAGTATATAAATATGTGACATGTGATTAAGGAGATCTATCGTACTCAATATCTTTCAAAAACCAAAGGATATATTCATTCATCTGTTCATCCATCCATTCAATCATTTATTATCTGCCTACCTACCCGTCTACCAAGAGCAATATCCGAGTCAGCAATGCATACCTACCAGGTACATATATTTAAATTTGATTTTCTCTGACCCCGAGTACTTTAGTTAGTCCCAACCCTCCTTCCTCCCAAAGCTTTTCTTTATCATTTTTGAGGATTCTTGTTTGTCCAGTTGGATTTGAATATGAATAATGATAGAATAGAATAGAATTATAATCATGAGGTCTTCTTGACGCGGGATGATATGGATGATATATATATTATACTCTCGTATGATGGATTGATGTTTGTTTGCTTGTTTGTTTCCTTACCATGAATGGAAGAAGGAAAGAAGATATCTCGACTCGACTTCCGCATTAATGATAATTGTGAATTCGTCAGATAAAGATAGGTAGGATATGTGTGATGAAAAGATATTAGCAAGATAAATACCTGGGTGATGAGAATTGAATCTTCCTCTCCTCATTTCTATATCCGAAATCTGACACGTAATTTTGGAGTCTCGGTCGCACCAAATATTAGAGATTGTCTTGATAGTTTGAATGCCCTTATCAGGATAGAGATGGATGGATGGATAAGTGGTTGAATGGAATGGAACGAGGCTGTATCTTTTCCTACCTACTTACTTACTCGTAGTATGTGAAGATCATGGAAGAAAGTGAAAGAGTTTATGTGAGAGGGTTAGAGGAAGCGGACGATCGATTATCGTTTTGAATTTTCACTGGGAGAAAGTTTGATATTCAATATACCTACCACATCATACATACCATCCATCGATTTACTCGTACTGTCAATCAAATCGGTGGCTGTGTTGTTTTGTTATATATATTGTGGCGGCGGGCGTTGTTATTATTTACCTGCCTCCTTTCCTAGGTATATAAGGTTTGACTCATTTTATTTCTGTCCTCTCGATTAATGCATCAAGCTTAATTCATATAGCAAATAGTCAAGTAGCAGTTGTACACGATAGATGAGTAGGTACCTACATGATACCTACCTAGTCAACCTAGTATCTCGACGGCACACTGCAGTTTGGAAAGATATATGTAGGATATACCTAGGAGATATGATTGGTCTCGATGATCGATGAACTTACTTGACAAAGAAAGAATGTTTGTTGTATCAACTGACCCTAGGTAACTGACCCCCATACTATTAAATGCATTTTTCATATCTTTATCATTCAATCGGATGGAATCAAATATATAGCCGGTGACTCGGTCAGTAAAATGTCGATGGATGGATGATTGATACTACTTTGAAGGGAAGGTCCCCCTTTTTACTCGTTTTTGGTACCTTGGATTTGAATCATCGATCCTGGGAGATACATGTATGGATATGCAATGATCGCAGATTTTTATGTAGGTAGACGTTGGAAAGATATTAATGTGTGTGTGTGTGTGTGTGTATGTATGTGTTGATATCTAGTATTTATATCGGCTTATAAGATGCACCTAATATAGTCTAAATTTTGATTGGAATACTAGGTAGGTAGGCAGGTAGGTAGTCAATAATTGTGGTTGTGGAAATGGTTGTGCAAGTTCTTTATTCTTATTGGTGTTCTTATCGGTTAGCTGATTCATCGTTATCGTTATCGTTATCGGAGATGAATGCAGCATTAAATTACTAGGTATGTTCTTTACAGAGTACTTTTCCATTGGATCTTGGGTTTTTGTAAGTGCAGCCATCATCATTGTATACCTACTAGGATAGGTAGAGTATATAGAGAGATAGATATTTACTAGATAATATTCTTTAGATTATAAAAGCATAGATGGAAATAATAAATGGATATAGAGTGCTTCCCTTACGCGTACTTACATACATACATACATACATACACACCTACATACCTACCTACCTGCCTTACATATGCGCAAGCACAAGCACAAGTTCAAGAGCACAGAAAGGAACTTCACTTAACACAGACCTCTATTCTAAAAGAACAGCCTTCACTTCAAAGCTCGAGATCTTTGCTTAGTTACTAGGCAGTTTTCATTGTTTCATCATACCATCCATACCATTCATACCATAATCGATGAAATAAATAATTCTATCTACCTAGGTATTAACTTGTAATGAAAATATCTTCATATTTTCTTTTGATCCTTTTCCAATTAATTGTCTTATTAATGTTTTACCTCACCTCTTCAAACTTTGAAATAAAATATTAATAAACTTTATTAATTCCATACCGACCCGACCTACTATTGTTATCATTCATACCTCCTCCTTGGAGATAAATAGTAGATAAATCCTAAATACCTTCAATCACAAGGCTCAATTCTATCATCAATAGTACTAGTCCTGTATATATATATATATATGTATGTATGGGGTTAGTACTAGGTCACTACTAAGTCAATCAATTACAGTTCAGTCATAGTACCCACCACTCATAAACCTGCATGACTCTCTTGCTCCCAGCCCCAGTCTCCATCTCTCTCTTACTCTCTCTTAATCGCCATCTGAGCTTCAACCTCCTTGTACCATCAGATCTTCTACCGTCAACTTTACTTTTACGACTTTCTCAATTTCTTCAATTTATTTCCATTCCAACTTCAAGTTATTTGAGCGCAATAATTTCATCAATCAATACTGCAAAGTCCTTTCAATATTCACCAATTTTATCCATTCCGATTCACTCGATTCATCATTCTATCTTACGCCTTACTGAAAGCCTTATTCGCAATCATGTCTTTTGCTTGAAATCCAGTACCCACTTCAAGCATCTCCCCCCCCCCCCAACTTCTTTCCCACTTCACTGTCTGGGAGGATATCCAATACGGACCTCCATAATCTTGGTCCTTTACTATATCTAGAGATTTCAAAACTCTAGAACCCTCGAAAAATTTACTAGATCATACTACGATGGATGCCCAAGTTATGTGGTATCTTGGAACCGCTTTATTTACCATCTAGAATCACGATTGTTGATGTGTGAGACTTGGGTAGGAGCATTATCTTTCTGCAAATACCAGCGCATCTTGCATTTGCTGCTGAACCGACAGCGTGCTACGATTCAACATCTACGTCAGCAATTATCATATAATGCATCAACATCCTCGTCCTTCACCTAGGACGGCCTCACCAGCCTCGTCACCACAAACAAATCCAACTCGAACAAACAACCCTAGAGAAGAAGGTCGATCTGCCCATTCGAGAACACTATCAGATATGCCACATTATCAAGAAGCAGACGATGCAGGTGGAGATGGTGGATCCATGGTTGCTACTGGCCCAAGTCGAGAAGCGGTCAAGAGAATGGATCAAATCATATCAGTCAGTGATACTCAATCATCATACATGCTCGACCTCCATTCGAAACGAAGCTAACCTGACTTCTCTAGAATTTCCACACGAAAGCTGCAATCATCTTACTAGGATCGAGAGTAGGACTTCCTGTAGTCCTCAACAGAGATGGAACCGTGAAAGTTAGCAAATGGGTATGTTCTTTCTATCATTCGTTGCCTTTGCTGTTGTCATAAACTAACGATTCCCTCCAATAGTTTCAAATCGAAACCGATGATACCGATGCATATCGAGATGAGCTCAACACATGGCGAACGTGCGGTGGCTTCCAAAATCGACCACCACCACTTATAATAGAAACATACATCGATACTTCCCACTTGTCAAAAAGTCAAAGATTGGTTATCGTAGATGATTTGGGAAAGCGATGGGATGCTTTGGATGCTCTAAGTGATTCTAGTAGTTCCGATGATGAACGTAGCGAAGTCATACTAGAACGTTGGAGAATTGAGCTCGGAGATATTCCCGGAGAGCAGCCCAATAATTTTGCTCCTACATTACCCCTTCTCTACAAACAGTGTGTTGTTTTCTTTCGCGCATTGTATTCAGCATCCAAATTATTGCCGGCCCAGAAATTCAAAAAGAATATAGGAAAGAGTGGAGCGCCAACAAATCCATTGATTGTTAATTGTCGTATCACAACCGGTAATACTCAACCACGTCGAATCGATGGCCTTAAGCAACCTATATTCGACCACAGTGGTCCAGTTACCTCAACGCATAACCTTGGAACCACTGAAACTCCTGCCGGTCCAATTTTCGCCGAAGTAACATATCGAAATGATTGTAACTTTCGTGTTGATGATTCTGAATCTCTTCTCAGCTCTCGATTCATGGGTGCAGACGAACATTTTTTCACTCCTTCATTGGCAGCAAGAGGTGATTTAAGTCGTAGAAGGTCAACAAAGCAGCCTGAAATTGGCTCACTTCCAGCACACAAACAACTTACAGATGATTCCGGTCCAGTTCAAACATATGGAAGTTTATCAACATTCCATGGAAACGCTCCTCCAAGAGGCTCGAGCCCAATATCCGCCTTGAGAGCTCAGAGACCCATAGGATCAGATACGAGCTCCCCGCCTATGGGATCTTTACCACGATCACGACCATTACTCGGATCGAAAGGTTCGATAAAGTCATTGGAAGGTATCGCGATGGCGAGAAGACCATCATTATCGTTTCAACCATTCAAAGCTGGCTCACTATCTTCCTCCCCCAGCCGTGCCACTTATGCTGGTGAAACCTTACCTGCATCTCCAGGGTCCTTGCCGAGGCCATCTGGAATTAGTGCACTTGCACAAGCAAGAAATCGTTCATCTCTCATAGCTGGAATGCCAGCTACGTTGAGAGGGGGCCCAATGGCCGCAGATAATGTTGTTCCAACATCTGTCTCAAGCTCACCAAAACCTGCTCCAATTCGTTACAGCAGTAGTTTTAGTCATCGTCGTGGCAGATCATCTTATGGAGGAGCTAGTAAGACAGTAGAAGATGATCAAGGTAGCAGTGGTAAACAAAGTCTCTCATCTTCTGTGCAACCAGGTTCTGGTATCCTTGCAGAAGCTGGAACAGGTGGTAGTTCGGGATCTTTACAAACTGATGATGACAATATATCAGATTTTTTGAAACTTTTGGAAAGTAAGAAAACCTTACAGAGTTTCGAACCTTCTGGAGAAGCATCAAGAAAAAGAGCCACTGCACAACTATCCAGATTTCAATCAATGCGCGATTCACATAATGCTTTAACAGATTCTATGGCTTCATCAACAATGTTACAAAGATCATCAAGTTCTTCGAGTCGACAATTATCCAGTGTACCTCCTATGGTTGCTGCTACCTCAATTTCAGCAGGATCATCCCCTGGTAAACCCATCTCACCACACACTCCTCACACTCCCGCCATTCCTTCACGATTAAGTGCAAATTCAATAGCTGAGTACGATCAACCACGAAGACCAAGTCGACGAAGTAGGACTTCAGAAGCAAGATTAGATGATGTGGAAGATAGTGATCATTCAAATGATGCTGGAACAAATGCTATCGATATTCCTACTTCACCTAGACCATACTACCCTCACGCTCGAAGATCAAGTTCTGTTGCTCAGCAACATAGATCATTGGCAATTGATGATGAATTAGGTGATCTTCCATTTGGGGTGCATAGAAGTATAAGCTTAGGAGCCGATGATCGGGAGCCACCAAGTTTGAGTGCCCTTTTGAACATTGGACAAGCCTCTGAGGAGGTAGAATCACCAACTGGACAATCTTCATCCCAACTTCAACCTGCTCCTCGAATATCCGAAGGTACTACTGCCATGTCTCGTCAAACTTCATCATCTTTGGAAGCTCATGATCCAGATGTTCCTCAACTTTCTCGATTCAGTGGTCCAGGTTCTGCAAACTCACCATATCGACCACGTATTGGTAAAACTGGTGGCCGTGGAGTCACTCCACCACAAACTGGTTCTTTCTCTAGCCTCCTAGTAGATAGAGGAAGTGGAAGTGGTAGTGAACGAGCTAGTGGTGGCAAATACAGTTTTAGTAGGGGACAATATGAACCAGATGATGAGCCATTACTCTTCGATATGAGTGAGATTGGACGAGATCGAAGAAGTATTGATGAAGCTAGAGGATACGAAGCAAGTAGAGGAGGTGATTCTGGCTCAAGTAGTCGAAGAGGTAGTCGATGGGGTAGGTAATTTATTTCAACATACGAAGCGAACATGGAGACCGGATTCTTCAAGAAGTTACGTTTCAAACAATTGATGCATTATACGTCATTTACGATACGATTATAAGATATGTTGTATAGTTTGGAGATACATAGCGAAGTGCGCGTTGATTTTTATTTATTTTTATAATCATCGGATGGAGTTGAAGGTTTATTGAATCCTTTCATCACGATTATTTTTTATCGGATTGATCCTTCACAGGAAGTCAAATGAGGACATTTGAATTTCTCTTCTTTTTTTGGCGCATCTCGTCTTGTATTTATTTATTTATCCCGAGAGGTGCTTTGGGAACAAGGGGAGGGTGGGTCATAAATTGAATGGATGGATGGGTAGTTTAGTGCGCATGGTTGGATTTGATACCTTGGTGTTCTTAAGAGTTGATGGATAGGTATGGGAGGGTGGCAATGGATATGGAGTGTGTAGGGCCAATGAGGAATATATGTTATCAATTAACTACCTACATATATCTATCTATATTATGAAGAAAGACACTCTACTCTACTCTTATCTTAGGTATCTATAGAAATTCTATGAAAGGTGTTAATTTGAATGATTGAATGCGTTTTCAATGCTTTATTAATGAATGTTCATCTGATTGATTGTTCTGAGGAAATCTTCTAGAAGGTTACTTTACTTACTAGATCGAGTTAGATCATTAATGACTGACTGACTGGTCTGTAACATATCCGAGGTCGCTCGGTCGGTTCGGCTCGGCGGACATGGGTGGGTGAGCTTTCCCCGCATTTTGGTGGGATGAGAATAGAGACGTCATCATGGTATATGTACTAGGCATGTATGGATACGTGGTGAGTTTGTGTTGTGTTGTGTTAAGATTGAGAGTGTGAGATTACTTGAATTGATTTATACTTTATACTTTACAGGGAAAGAGATTGGTAGTGATTGGATTGGGGTTTCTGAGATTTGAGATTGGGATTGGGATTGATTGAGGGATTGAGAATTTGAAGGGGTTGAGATTGGGACTGGGACTGGGATTGGGATTGAGAGAATAGTTTGGGAAGAAAGGAGGAGAGTAAACGAGCGAACGAGAGTAAAGAAAGAAGGGAAAGAGAGTTAAGGAAGAAGGATACGAGATAGCACGAAGGATAGGAATAGGGATAGGGAAAAATACTTGGGTACGAAGAGATAGGAAAGGAAGGAAGGAAAGGAATCTGAACGGAGGAATACTAAACGAACGAGAGTAAACATTCTCGATCACATACGGGAGAAAACCAACGGGCAAAACAAATTAGGAAACGAACGATAGTAAGGAACGAGAATAAGAATAAGAACAAGACAGACAGACAGCGAGATAGACAGAGAGATTGCAAAGATGTCGGCGATACGGGTTGCTCCTACGGTTAGTAGTTTTGTTTTTTCTTCTTCTTCTTTGGTTTTGCTTTTGAGTTTGAAGTGATTTGGTTTGGGTCTGGTTTCGTGTAGAGTGGTGAAGGTGAGGGGGCGAGAATGAGAGGGTGACAGGATGAGGAGGTTTGTGTGAAGTGAGAATGAGAGGATGAGAGGATGAGGGGGTGCTGATGTTAGAGGGTTGGTTTGGGGCGGGAGGGTTATGTGAGAGGGTTCTATGAGGGTTCTGGTGTAGGGTAAATAGATAGAGGAATTGGGCAAATAGGCAGATTGGCATATGAGAGATGAGAAAGTTCGAGCGCAGCGAGGTCTGGGGGTGTGGGGGCTTGCCCCCATGATTATGAAAGGGAGTGAACTGGTAGCGGGGGAAGGAAGAAATTTCTCATTTGCATTACATTTTATCTACAAGCGAACAAACAAACAGACAAATTACTAACACCCCCTCTCCAGAAAGCCGCTCGAGCCATGAACCTCCTCCGCACAATCCAATACACCCACCCCCCCTCTTGTCCATGCCACAACAACCCCTCGCACCACCACCACCACCCCACCCCCTCTCTCCTCTCCCAAACCAAACGGAATCTCCAGCGCAACTACGCCACGCCTATGGATCCCACGCGCGAAAAAGAATATGCGTTTGAGATGGCGGCTTCGTCGATACGGTTTGGACCGGGGGTGACGAGGGAGGTGGGTATGGATTTTAAAAATTTGGGGAGTAAGAGGGTGCTTGTGGTGACGGATAAGGTGGTGAGGGAGCTTGAGGCGATGAGGCAGGTTAGGGAGGGCCTTGGGAGGGAGGGAGTGGAGTTTGAGGTTTTTGACGGGACCAGGGTGGAGCCGAAGGATACGAGGTGGGTTTGTTTGTTTCTCTTTTGGGGGGGGGGTGTTTCTTGAGGGGTTTTATGATGCTGGGAATCATTGGAGGCTTTTTTCTTTTGTCTTTCTTCCAATGGATGGTCTTTGCACTCTTTAGTTAGTGTGGTTAAAGAGTAAGAGAGAAATGCACAGCTTCAAGTGGAGTAAGCGTGTTAATCTCAGAAACGTGATGGAATTCCTGCGTCTTGTGTTATTCCAAATAAACACATTTCCTAACAGACTAATAGTATCAAAGAAGCAATCCAATTCTCCAAGAATTATCAACCAGATGCTTTTCTAGCAGTTGGTGGTGGTTCAGTTATCGATACTGCTAAGCTCATGAATCTTTATACCTGTTATCCAGATGCCGATTTTATGGATTTTGTAAATGCACCACTTGGTAAAGGCAGACCCATAGATAAAACTCTCTTACCTCTCATAGCCGTTCCCACCACCGCCGGAACCGGCTCCGAAACAACCGGTACCGCCATCTTCGATCTCGTCTCCCATAAAGCCAAAACAGGTATTGCGCACAGAAATCTCAAACCCCTCCTCGGTATATGCGATCCTCTCAATACACGCACGATGCCATCTGCTGTACACGCTAGCTCAGGTTTAGATGTTCTCTGTCACAGTTTGGAAAGTTGGACCGCAATCCCATATTATGAGAGGACGCCCAGACCTCAAAATCCAATCATGAGACCGGCGTATCAGGGTGCAAATCCGATTAGTGATATTTTTTCTCTACAGGCGTTGAAGAGCACGGCGAAGTATTTGCCGAGGGCGACGAAAGATCCGGAGGATTATGAGGCGCAGAGTCAGATGTTGTTGGCTGCTACTTTGGCGGGAGTGGGATTTGGTAATGCGGGGGTGCATTTGTGTCATGGTATGTTGATTGGTTTCTTTTGCTTGGTTGGGTTTGGTAGTCGATGTTGGTTGGTTTAGTGTGTGGGATGATACAGATTGCAGTCTAGAGGGGAAGGGCTTTGAAGGTTGAAGTAGTTTTGATCATTGAGTTTATTCGAAAGAATAGACTTGATGAGATGATCGAAGCAGTTTCAAGACTTCAAGCTTAAAGGATTTCGGCTCCGAATGTAGTCTGGAATTTTGGGCATACTATATAACTCTTAAGTTATATCAGCGACTACCAACACCAAATTGACTAGCAGTATAATATTTATCTTCCGAACCATACACTAACACACCCAGGAATGTCCTACCCAATATCCGGTCAAAACCCCGGCTACACACATCCAGGCTACGTAACCCAAACCCCCATCATTCCCCACGGCGTATCCGTCGCCGTTTCCGCCCCCGCCGTCTTCCGCTTCACCGGTGCATCGAACCCGGAACGACATCTCCAAGCAGCAGAATGCTTCGGTGTTGATATCTCGAATGTGAAGAAGGAAAGCGCGGGTGCGGTCTTGGCAGAAGCGTTAGAGAGGTTTTTGGAGGAGTTGGGGGATCAACCGAGGGGGCTCAAGGATTTGGGATTCAGGAGGGAACATATTGATGGGTTGATTGAGGGCACGTTGCCGCAGAAGAGAGTTTTGATGTTGGCGCCGAATTTGGCGGAGGAGGTGGGGGAGGAGAGGGAACAGTTGAGAACGCTTTTTGAGGATGCTATGGGGGATTGATGGGTTGGTTTTATGGTTTATTGGGTTTTGAAGTGTTTGTTTAGAAATCTTTTCTTTGTGTTTATGTATGTATGTATGTATGTATGTATGTATGTATGTATGTATATACTGTACCTACCTAAGTCTAAATCTGATTATAATTGCCCACGTGTTTAAGACAGTATGAAATTTATATCGTCACTATCATTTTATTCTCTACCAAGAATGATCAACAAAACTCGGAGTTCGAATAACTCCGACAGTCTCTATGGTGAGTGACTGTCTCTCGACCAGCTTGCTCGCTGCTCTAAAGAGGGTTGAGCATTGAGTTAACCCTCTTATTCACTTTCGGAGTCGCACAATAGGATATTTGATTTTTGGGAGGGGAATTTTCAGAGTTTTTTTTATGAGGGTGGATGGGTAGAGTAGGGATTGATAGATTGATTTATTGATTGATAGAGATTTATTCACTGCTTCTCTTTCTTTCTTTAGGAAAGATTAGAAAAGATTATCTGTTGGAAGAATAGATAAATTTTTTATATTAAATTCGAACTGGGTTGTTTATTTGAGAAATTTCTGAAGAACTAGCTTCTTTTATTTCTTTAATTCTTCAACTTTTTATTCACTTCTCTTCGATTCCCACAAATAAATAACTTGTTGGTTGAGATTGAAACTAACTTGACTCGACTCGACTTGACTTTATTTTGTTTGACTTTATTCGACTTACCAATAACCTTTCTTTACACTTTTGTTTTTCTAAGAACTGAGAACTGCAAACTGCAGGATTAAAAGATTAAAGATTCAAAGATTAAAAAGGGTTTATTTATACAGTTCACTCGAGTTGGATTGGATTCAATTCACTTGATTTGAGTCAACTTCGAATTCGACTTTATCCGACTATTTGACCAACTCACCGAACAACTTTTCTTCAACCTTTACTTCAAACTTTTGTTTTTCTAAGCACTGCAAACTGCAGCATCAAAAAGGGTTAAACTAGGTATACAGTTGACTTGACTTGATTCGATCCGACTTCATTCGACTCAACTTGACTTCTTAATACTACTCAACTCACCTCTTTAACTTCTTTACACTCACTTCCTTCAATTCGGACCGTCTCATCGACTTTTCACCTTCTTGGTGTATTGTATGAAAGGAACTTTTAAGTTTTTTTTGTGCAGCTTGTATAATCGAAGGATTTGTGGATTGGATTGGATTGGATTGTTTGAGAGAAGCTTGAGAATTGAGAGATTGGGAGATTGTGGCCAAGGAGACTAAGGCTTGGATGAAAGGAGAGGTGAAGAACTGGATGAAAGAAGTCTGGTTTGTTTGATAACTAATCAGTTGAGTGGATTGGTTGAAGTGGGTGTTTATTGGGAGAGTTAAGGAAAGGAGAGAAGTTGAAAAGAACTGCGACTGGGCTTTGAGTGCGCTTCGAACAACGTCTATCAATCAGCCTTCAGTCGGCGTAGCGTCGAGTCACCTCACCTAAGCGTCTTCCAACCGTCTTCCAACCGTCTTCCAACCGTCTTCCAACCATATTTCAAGTTCCACCTATCAATCAATCAACTTCTAACCAACACTCACCTCTTTCACCTCAGTCTCACTCACCACTCAATCGCCTCACAACCATCAAAATGTCCCACCACCTCTCCTCCTTCTTCAAATCCGCCGCCGGCGTAGCCGAAAACGTCTGGGAAAGCGCTGCGAACAATCTTTCTAATAGTCCAAAACGCCATCGCGAGTGTGGTTTGACTGTTCGTCAGACTGGAAATCAACAATCTCAGCAAGCTCAGCAAGTTCAGCAAGTTCAGCCAAGACGCTTGTTCTCAGCTGTAAGACTTGCACCTGTTCCCGCTACTGCTACTGCTACTGCAGGTCAACCTATCGGTCTTGGTTTGGGCATGGAACTGGGTGATCATGATCAATCTAGTATTCCGAGCGGTGTTGAAAATCAAAATCCAAACTCAGCTGCAACGGTTAATACAACTCACACAAATCACACAACCACAAGTAAAAATACAACCAACACAACACCACCCTCGACCTCAGACCTCACAAAAACCTCCAGCAAAAACACCCAAAAGAGCGTAAATAGCAAAGAGACAAGCACAAGCAAGAGTGCAAATAGTTATAATCCGCTTGTGACCACAAGTTCGACATATACGAATCCGAGTGAGAATTTGCCGCCGACTCCGAATTTGAGGGCGGTGGATGAGGTGGGGAGGTTTGTTGGAGTTGGTGGTGTTGGTGGTGCTGCTGTGATTGGTGGTGGTGAAGATGATAGTGGGGAAGAGGGAAATGCAGGAGGAAGTGCAAGTCAGAGCCAGAGTGAGGAGATTAGTCCGGTCGATGGATTGGGTATGTTTGGTCCTATTCCTGGTTCTGGGGTTAGTTCTGGTGGTGGTGGTGATGCAGCCAGTGCGGGAGGAATTGGTGTCACTGCACATGAGCGAAACGAACGTCAAGGAAGTATCAATATGCAGACTCCCATCGTCACAGCCTCAGGATCTCGAGCTCACAATTATCGAGGTGTTGATCATGGTCCTGTTGCGATTCTTGGATCTGGATCGGGCTCGGGTTCGGGTTTCAATACTCCAGGATTGAATGCTACTGAACTCGGTACTTCAGGAGTCAACACGCAAGGAAGAGAACGCGCTTTTACAATTCCGCGAAAACCTGTCCCAATGACTATTGTAGCCGGTAACACAGGTCTTGAAGTTGTACCTTATGGACATCCTATTGAGGATATCGGAACTGGTGCGTGCATTGTTAATAGGCAGGAATGTATGGATTGGAAAGAGCAGTTTGAGGGACGCGGACAAGGACAAGGTGAAGATGAGGGAAATAGTGAAGGTGAAGGTGAAGGTGAAGGTGAAGGTGAAGGTGAAGGTGAAGGTGAAGGTGAAGGTGAAGGTGAAGGTGAAGGT
>PQXN01000467.1:0-19102 GCA_004786275.1 Botryotinia convoluta
GCGCTAGCACCTCGGCACTACAACATATAGGTTTCGTAGTCTTAGCTCTAGCTCTTAGTTCCTTAAGCAATCAATCAATATTACAACCGTGTGAAGACAGTACTATAATATTGGCTTCACCATCCCCATGGTGATACCAACAGATTGATTATATTAGTGAGTCGGCTACTTCTTTTATATACAAAATTTGTTTGTGTATAATTGTATACTTTCTTTATTTATTCATAGAATTTTCTAAAATTTAAATATAAGATATTTATATGTATAAATGATATAAATTTCTAAGAATAATTAGAAATATTAGATTAATATAATAATAATTATAAAAATAGTCTTTATTACTATGTGAACAAAGGGTGAATGAATGGTCTTAAGTCATTCATAGTCTATTATAAAGGAGCTAGTCCTATAATAAGGCCTATTTAAGGGTTGCTTCTTTCTGTAAATTAGCTAGCTCCTTAGATTAGATATACATTAACAACTAGAACCTACATTTTAGGTCCTATGTCATTCGTACTCTTCTTAAATTAATAATTACAAAGTAAACAGATAGAAAAGAGATTATAGAAACTTTACTCAAAATTAATAAAATTATATTAGATTTATTAATAAAATATAATTCAAGGAGCTATAATATAGAATTCTTAAGAATAAAGTGTTACGGGAGCTGCCTCTAGGGTTACGTGGAAGTGGTTAGAGATCTCTCGAGGTGGTTTTAGACTAGACTTCAAGTAGGAATTCAATAAGGTAATAACTGGTTGCAATTCTCGTAACTATAGTAATGAAACTAATGATTGTTTTTGAGCACAAAGCTCTATATTATAATGAAACCCATTCCCTATATAAATCTTCGTCCTGGAGTCAACTAATAAGTCGATCGATAAGTCGATTGGCTTTGAATTATATAATATTTGTCTCTAGACTCCTGTTCTCCTGGCTACCCTTTTGTCCTAGGGCTAATCCCCTAAAGTATTACTAATCCTAGCTAGACCTATTTCTATTCCTTATTTCTACTCCTCCTAGAACATATTGTCCTAGGGCTTACATCTTGTGATCTAGGTTTCCCTATGACTAATATTGACCTAAAGCCTGAGGCTTCTTAGGCTGCCTAGACCCCCGTAGTATCTTGCAGCTGAATCTCCAGTATCTATACTACTACCATAGTCTAAATGCTTGCGATTCGGCCGCTGTTACTAATCCGTTGTAATATAAAGATATATAGAATTGTCTAAGCGAGCTAACCCCAATCGAGTGATAACTTGCTTACTCAGTGGTTACAGTTGGCTCCAAGCCGACCCCGTAATAGTCTTTTTATAATAAAAATTGTAATAAATCTAATAAAATCTAAAATATAATAAATATTTTTTTTATGAAAATTAGATTTTCGAATATTTGAAATTTCTTAGAGTTTATAATAGCTTTTTTTTAATATAAAAATTGATTAGTTATTAAGATAAAAATATTAAAAAAATAACGATTTTAATGTATTTTTGAAGTAGCCGATCTACTGATATAGCCAACCCACTGATAAACCACGTTATATCTACCCGTCGCCAAAAAATCCAATCCGTAAGATGGTCATCTTCCGTCAGTATCGCAAGATAAAGCCTCTTCAAGAGAAGAAATATCTGTCACGGGGTCGGCTTGGAGCCGATCGCAACCACTAAATAAGTAAGCTATCGCTTGATTAGAATTAGCTTGCTTGAAAAATTCTATATATTTTTATTCTTAAAAATTCTATATTATAATTTCTCGAGCTATATCTTATTAACAAATCTAATACAACTTTATTAATTTTGAACAAAGTTCCTATAATCCCTTTTCTGCCTGCCCGCCCCATAATAATATTTTGACCTTCGAGATACGGAGTTAATAATGTAATTTGCGTATTCGCCGCTCCTTTCATTTCGTGATGGAATTCCGAAGTAGAACTATATGGCTGTCGGTGGAGAATGTATTGATATATAAGGAGTTGAATGTACCTCTCACGGATATCTTACAAATATTCATTATCATCAGATCTCGACTGACTTCTTTCAAAACTCTTAACGAATCTCCACAAAGCTTTCTCAATCAGCACAGAAAGTAAGAAATAATCATGCCAGTCCCAAAAATTGCCATAGCCGGTGCCGGACCTGGTGGTCTAACTTTAGCTCGCCTGCTCCAACACAACGGAATCAAGTGCACAATCTTCGAGCTCGACGCCAACCGAGATGCTCGTTCACAAGGTGGCATAATCGACCTCCACGCTGATATGGGTCAACGCGCTCTTCGCGAAGCCGGTCTCATGGAAGAATTTCAGAAACACTCTTTGCCAGATGCAGACTCTATGAAGCTGGTAAAGGCTGATGGTACTGTTGCTTGGGATGAAAATAACAATGACGATGAGAGTGATTCTGTCCGCCAAGCTAGAGATCGCCCAGAAATTGATCGTGCCAGACTTCGTGACATTCTTCTGGACTCCGTCGAGCCAGAGTCCATTCGCTGGAACAGTAAGATTGTTAGCGTCAAAACAAGCGAGAGTAATCCCGCCCAATTTGATCTTCACTTTGCAGACCACGTTGAAGAAGGATTTGATCTTGTCATTGGAGCTGATGGCGCCTGGTCAAAGGTTCGACCTCTTGTCTCGGCGCAGGTGCCCGAGTACTCCGGGATTAGCATGGTGGAATTGACCGCTCGCAACGTTTCAGAAAATAAGCAATGGCTATCTGATTATGTCGGTAAAGGTAGCTTCTTCATGTTTGATGAAGGCCGCGGTATAATCTGCCAACGAAATGGCTATGATGGTATTCGAGTCTACGCCGGGGTACGTAAGCCCGAGAATTGGATCAAGGATTGCGGTATCGACTGGGAAAATCCCATCGAGGCCCGCAAACAACTCATGGAACAGTACTTTGGAGACGTACATGATGATTTGAAGAGACTTCTGTCCGAAGCAACTGATAGCCTTATCGTTCGATCATTGTACATGCTTCCGGTTGGTTTCAACTGGCCAAGTCGTTCTGGTGTCACACTTCTCGGAGATGCAGCTCATTTGATGACACCATTTGCGGGGGTTGGCGTTAATGTTACTTTAAATGATGCCATGCTGCTTAAGCATGCTCTTTTAAAGCAGAAAGATAATTTTGAGGTTGATTTAAAGGGTAGTTTGAAGCAGGCTATTGAGGAATATGAGGAGCAAATGTTCAAAATTGCTAAAAAGAATATGGAGAAGACGTATCAAGGTTTGATACTCCATTTCAGTGCGGGCGGCATTGACCATAGGGTGGAGCATCTACAGAAGATGGCAAAACGTATTGAAGAAGCAAAGAAGAATGGAGGTATAGTTTGATATCGCTGCTTGTAGTAGCAATTTAATGATCGAAATTGAGCTCGGAGCCGAAAGTGTATGGATTGAAGAAATGGTGTCATGGTAGATTGGTTATTTGGATTTAATTTGAACATTTAAATAGAATGGACTTTTCAACATAAGGCTTTTACTAATAAATTCAAAACCGAACAATGGTGTGGTGCAATGCAACTGGCCGAAGTCAATGTTGAGCCTCATGTAGACTATCAGCTAAAATGCTACATCGGATGATTGACTATGGTGATACTCCTGAATCCGAGCTGGATACTAAGAGATTGTAAGTTGAATATTGAAGATGATAGACACACTTAATACTTAGAGTAAGGTCTAGTGTTCTTACAAAGTATGCCAGATATGCATGGTTTGAACACTCAAGAATATGTTGGAAATTGAGCAGTCTCAGCTAAAGTACGAAGGTAATAGAGGATCAATTCACAATCGGATTAGCTGCCAAGCAGCTGTACCTAGACGGATCTTGAATATGACTACGATTATAAAGTCATCACATTCTGGATTGTTACATTCAATAACTTGGGTAGGTCAAATTCCATTCACTAATCCAGAAGTGGCCTTCGGAGACCTCATCGGAGATAGCCAGTTCAAATGCTGAAGTCGCGGTCTCAAATCCCGGATTACTAATCACTTTTCAATCTCACATGCAGTAACCCCGCTTGATAGGATAGCTTCGTTCTCGACTCCTCTTACAAACCAACCAACATGACAAGAATTACGGCTTATGGAATGTCACCGAGAATGACGACTTACACTTACTGCTCCTCAAATGTTGAGCTTATTCTTCGTTCAATTCCACCTTGAATAACTTTGACAACTTTGCTAGATCGAAAGCTATATAGGCATAACAGATACAAGACATCTTAAATAAGTCGCAATGGCGTTCCAGATGGCAACAGAATGGCATGCTGGAGAGGAGGAAATGCACAAACGTCTACGAGTACCTCAGAACGAAAATCCAACCTCACCATACCTTTCACCATTCGCTGCGAACCTATTGGCCCGATCACCATTACTCGCCCTCGGCACACTCGATTCTTCCAGCAGACCATGGACTACATTATGGAGCGGCGAGGCCGGTTTTGCCTGGCCGGTCGCGCAGTCTGTCATTGCTGTGAAAGCTACAATTGACCTCCAATATGATCCAGTCTCCGAAATTTTGCTGGGAAAGAATGCAGATGGACAAGTCAAACGAGAAGAATTACCGGGGAGAATGGTCAGTGGTCTTGCGATCGACCTCGAATCTAGGAGACGAGTCAAACTATATGGTCGGATGGCTGCAGGCGCATTGAAAGAGACTGCTGGAAATTCAGTGGCGGAAGCCTCGTTAGTCGTCAAAATAAAACAAAGTCTAGGTGAGCTTCTCATTGTTTTAGCAGCTATTGTTATATACTAACGCAATTGCAGGTAATTGTCCCAAGTACCTGAACAAAAAGCACATTACTCCTCGATTGCCGAAGCCTACACTGGTTTCCACGACATTACCTCTTCCTATAGAAGCAGTTGATTTGATAACACGATCTGACCTGTTTTTCATTTCTTCCTCGAATCATGATTCTGATATGGATACGAATCATAGAGGTGGACCACCGGGATTTGTCCGAATCCTGTCTAACGATTCTAACGGACTGATAATTGTTTATCCCGAGTATTCTGGTAATCGTCTTTATCAAACACTCGGAAATCTCACGACCACACCTCAGGCAGGACTAGTGTTCCCAGATTTCAATACTGGCGATATCGTGTACCTGACTGGGAGAACCGAAATACTTGCTGGGGAGAAGGCCACTAATCTAATTGCACATACCAATCTTGCAGTTAAGATATTCGTGGAAGATTTTCGATATGTTACTGATGGCTTAAGTTTTCGGGGCGAAGAAGGTGAACGTTCACCCTATAGCCCATCCGTCCGGTTCCTAGCTTCCGAAGCCGCTGTCGGGGTCAAAGATGCGGGCAGCAAGATGTATGCTAAACTCATTGAGCGAAAAATCTTGTCACCAACTGTAGCAAGGTTTCGATTCAAGATTTCGAGCAAAGATAAAATCAGCCATTGGAAACCTGGCCAACATGTCGCCTTGGATTTCAAAAACGAACTTGATATTGGCTATAGCCACATGCGTGATGATGATCCAAAAAGTTTGAACGACGATTACATACGAACTTTCACAGTTTCTTCGTCAAAAGATCCCACAAGCACATGCGATACATTCGAGATTACAATTCGCAAGGTTGGAATTGTCACTGATTTCCTCTTTCGCCATAACACCAGATCAGAGCTGGAAGTACCCCTCAATGGGTTTGGGGGAGAATTTTTCATTGACCAAGGCTCTGAAGGAAAAGTTTCTTTTGTTGCTGGCGGTGTTGGAATTACGCCACTCGTTGCTCAAGTTTCCGAATTGGATTTATCACGATTGCAACTTTATTGGACTGTTCGTTTAGCTGACCTGGGACTGGTTTTGGATACTTTCGAAAGGTATCCCAATCTTAGTTCCCATGCAACATTGTTTATTACAGGTGAAATGGGAGGCTGTGAAGGTATGAATGAATCAACTGCCGTCAAAAAATTACGGGAATCTGGCGCTACGTTGAAAGAAAGAAGAATCGAAAAGGGTGATGTTTCCGAAGATTCTGCTAATCGATGGTACCTATGTACAGGAACTAGTCTGCGCAATACCTTGGTTGAGTGGCTTCAGGGCAAAAACCTCAGCTACGAAGATTTTAATTACTAAGAGAGTGATATTAGTTTATTCAATTAAACAATTGTTTGCAAATGAACATGCCTTTCTTTGTGTTCTTTTAGGTTCTTTGTGGGATGACCTGTTACTAAAACGTACCAGTTAAATTTATAAGTTTGCATAGCTCGCTACATTCCTTTGTATTTTAGAGTATCTTTATTCAATCTGTCAAGAAGCTCAAACATTCAACCTCAAAAAAATTGCATTACTATTTCAAGATCCGAACCAGCACAATGGCAGCCAACAACGTTCATTCCACTCCCATCCAACCTAAATACGTCCTTCGCAATCCTTTGGAAGTTGGCGACAATGTCAAGAGCATTCAACTAATCAGGATTAAAGACAATGAATCTTTTCTCGGTTTTCCCATCCCCGACAAAAAGGTCTCATCCGACAAAAATCCAGAATGGAAAATAAGTCTTGCCTCCGCCATCCTCCCTACAGCTGGTGTCCCGCTCTCCCGCATTCTGAACCACCCGAACATTGTTGGCCTCGTTGATATAATTCACACAGACTCCCTTGCAGGATCCACAAAACGTGCTGGTATAACTGCCAACATAGCGGTCTACGAAGACATGAATCAAGGCTCACTTGACCTCATTCTTCCAGACCTAGAGAACTACCCCAAGTTTACTGATATGGCAGCTTGGCGCGCTCATGCTACTCCAAACCCCAATCGCTTTTCACTGCCTGAAAGTTTGTGCTGGCATGTTTTATCCAATATCAACAAGGCGCTCTTGTGGTTGCATACGGGTGTGAAGCAGACGGATACAAAAGACGATTGGCAAAAACATAATGATGATTGGCAACCTATTTTGATAAGAGATATTAGTCCTAAACAGATTTGGTTTAAGAGAACAGGTGGTGGAGCAACGTATGGGCAGTGTAAATTGGGCGGGTTTGGGAAGGCGGTTGTGACGGGGTTTCCGGGCGGGAATGTGGCAAAGAGTGAGAAGAAAGAGGGATTGAGTTGGGGTTTTCAACCTCCTGTACGTCTGTTCCTTGCGAATATGATAAACATGTCTTTACTAATAACGATACAGGAACAATTAGCCGGAACCGAAACCTGGGGGCCAGCCTCAGAGATTTGGTCGCTAGGCGCAACAGTCTTCACGATGATGACGGGGATTCCCCCACCCCAGCAATTCGAATATCAATGGGCAATGTCAAGGATGAGCGATAAACCATTTACGAATGGACTGAAAAACCTGGTGGCGGGGATGCTGAAGACGAGAAGTGGTGACAGACCTACGACGGCTCAGTTGGTGGGGAGAATTGAACAGGGTTGGGAGGAATGGAGGGCGACGGATGATGCGATTGGGTATGTGGATTGGAAGGATAGGAGTAGAGGGCGGGAAGTTAATTTGAATGGAGAGGTGGAGGAGAAGGCGAGGTTGGGGTGGGGGATTGTTGACGCCGGAGGGATTTAGGCGATGCTTTCTTTATGGGGTTAATAATTAGGGAGAGGAGTTTTGGATTTTGAGTCTTGACTGTTGACAGTTGAATAATTTTTGCTATGTAATTTTCTGACAGTCCTTTTTAATCTATGCATATCCCTCTTGAATGCCGAATACAGTATACTTTTTCGTCCATGCATGTTACCTTCTCTCTCTTTTTCAAATATGTACTTAATTATCCAATTATATCAGAAACTGTTCAAGCACCCTGTCTTAACATCATATCCGCACCCAAAATATACTACGTACTAGGATGATTATGCCATACCTTCCAAGCTTCTAGTTCATATTAGAGTCGTTCGTCAAACTTGCAAAATGATCGTGGTGTTACCTTTTATATTCTCGTATAAAAAATCCTCTCGTCTATCCCTCTGCTTTCAAGCTAGCCAGTTAGAGAAGTGTTGCACTCCCATAGTGGCCAGTCACACATAAGAACCTTCAAATAACATTATCTCATCATGTAGAAGGCTTTCAAGATGGTAAATGAGGACCGGGGGAATAAATGTCCTTAAACCGTACAAAACCTGATCAGGGGAAGGAGAGGAGAATTAGCGGAGAGGAACTGCATGGTAGGTTGAATGTGCGAAGATGAAGGGGAATATGATTTTGCAATCATTTAGAGCTATGAAATGTAGGGGTCCTTGATTACAAAAGAATTCTAAGAGCGGAGTGTTATTGAGATGGAAATTTATTGTCATGATCACTTGATCATCGGTATCTACGTCTAAGAAATATGAAGTCATATTCATATCGATAATAGTCACTAAGGTCTTCAATCCCTCATCTCTAACATAAGTGCGTACAGAATGTATTCACTGTTTTAAAGACATCCGATGGCTCCTTCATTTGTTGAGATATCCTTACGGCATGTCACTAGTCTCTTCACTTGTGTTGCCTCGTTCGGCTTCATATTGTACGCTAGTGGTTTGTCTATATACTGTAGCCTATAAAGCTAGCTCAACTGATCTCTCAGCATACCTACACCCAACTCAACCCGATTTCGACCATAAAATCAAACTTCCAATAATCGATTATCAAACAGAAACTTTCCATTGTGCATCCAGTAATTGCACATACACTATCAGTATGGACTACATACTTGCCAAATACCATCACTTTGGAGAAATTGATGATGAGTCTGTAAACTTGATTATCCAGCTTCAGCTTGAAGATATCGAGTATTTATCTCCCAAAGGCAATGATCACGCCAATGACGTATCTGACGTCTCAGTCGCATTCGAACTTCAAAGAACAGAACTGGAAAACATCGCTTTAGTTTTATCGGATCCGCGTATGACGAGCAGTAATGCGTCAGCTGTTCAAGCTAATGGGAATGTATTGACTCGAACGGCATCACGCATTTTCGATTTTGCCAGAGATCATACGATGACCCTACTACAATCACATCAAGGCTCCCGTCTAACTAACACTACACCAGAACCCCAATCCCATTCTTTACCTCAGGCGCAAACCAATGACGAATCTACCTGCGTTAGCTGCCAGGATAGAATAAACTCCTTGGATGCAGCCAGAGTTCCCGGTTCATGCCACCACGAATATTATCGCGCCTGTCTTGAGACCCCATTTCACTTGTCAATGAGGGATGAATCACTCTTTCCGCCCCGCTGTTGCAATGAGCGCATTACTGTCGTCAGCGTACATTCTTTTCTTGAAACTGATACCATAAGCGCTTTTGCAAAGAAGGCGCTCGAGTTTGGGACACCGAACAGAATCTACTGCAGCTCCAAGTCTTGCTCAGCTTTCATTCATCCCACCAAGATTCTTAATGAAGTAGCATCTTGCGATGAATGCGGCACACAAACTCACACCTTGTGCAAACTAGAGGCACATACTGGAGATTGTTCAAATAATACGGCCTTAAAGGGGGTTTTGGATCTAGCAAGAAATGAAGGTTGGCAAAGATGTTATTCATGCTGGAGTATGGTGGAGCTTGAAATAGGATGCAACCATATGAGGTAAGTTTCATTATTTGCACCTGCTATCAGAATTACAAACACACACTGATACTCAGATACGTAGATGTCTATGCGGAGCCGAGTTCTGTTACATCTGTGGCTTGATATGGAAAAGCTGCAGATGCCCGCAGTGGCATGAGAATCGCTTGGTAGCTCGCGCAAGTGAAACTGTCAATCGCAGACCTGAACATCGCCTACTCGAGCGACCTCATCAGGCCATTGGACAGGGATCTGCAACTGGAGCTCAAGTTGCGGTGGCTGCACAAGCTCTTCTAGATAATCCTGCATGTGAGCACAGAAGATGGGCCAACATACATGGAAGTAACTTATGCGAGACTTGCCGACATCTTCGGGGACAAGTCATGTTTGCATGTCGGCATTGCGAAGTAATAGCTTGTACTAGATGCATACGCAATAAAATTGTACGGTGATAACCTCAGATGACAACATTCCATGTAATCATACCTCGAATAGCATCCGAATTAGTCATTCTGACATTCGAGGCTATTGCCGTAGAATTGCAATGGCAACAACTTGTGTGTGGGGGGAGGGGGCTTCAAGAATGTACGGCTTTAGCTCCATTCAAAGGCTGCCATCATTGATGTGTCGGTCTATACTCTTCATTATAAAGCACACATGTAAATAACATTCTAAGACTTTCAAATGCAACTGAATGGAGGAATTGAAGCATAATTATCATAAGCATTAAATCTGTGTCATTCCTCTTTAGCTATCAGGAGCTCCCCAGGTCAGGACTGCTTTGACAGCCTTTCCACTCAAAACATCTGCTTTAGCTTTCTCCATATCTTCTGCGTCGTACCTCGTGATTAAGTCCGTGAACGGAAACATTCCGTCTTTCCAGCCTTGGATAAGTTTTGGAAGAAATTCAGGTGGGTATGAATTTCCCATACAGCAGCCTACAAATTTTCGCCCAGTATTGACCGCATTAAACATGTTTATCGACACAGCAGCATCAAGCTATATATTCAATCAGACTTTTGGGCAAGGATTGAATGGGATTTAACGACACATACCTCTCCAACCCCTACACTGCATAATGTTCCCAATTTTGCTGTTGCCTCCAATAAGTCTGCAACAACTTCTGGTCTACCAGTGGTGTCGATCGAAGCATCGATCCCCTCGAAGTTTGTTATTCGTTTCAGTGTACTTTGCAAGCCTCTTTCTTTGGTTGGTTTGATGACATGTGTTGCTCCATATTTTTTAGCCAATTTTAACCTTTCGTCCAGCATATCAACTGCGATGATCTGCCTAGGCTTTCTTTCTAGAAGATTAAGCGCCATAATAGCCGCTAAGCCAACGGCACCTACTCCAACAACGCATACGATATCTTCCGAGGATGGTTTGAGAACGTTGAGCATTGCTGCATTCTCTTTTTAGTACTATTTGTTCTGGGAGAAAGGTTGGCTCAATTAGAGAAACTTACCACCAGCACCTGCCATGATACCACAACCTAGTGGTGCGAGTGACGAAAGATCCAAATCACTTCCAGGCCCGCCAACTCTAACACAACATCTGGCATTGGCCACCGCAAAGTTAGAGAAGCCTGTTGACGATTAACTCGGTTTGCTAGATTAAGGCAACTGAGATGATGACTTACAACTCTGGCCGAAAAAGTGACTTGTGATTTCCGACCCGCCTCCTTCCTCTTCAGATGGGATTTCATAAGCTTTGCTCCCATCCTCACCTCTACCTATTCCGAAATTATCAAGCTCCCAATCACCGCAAAAGCTCGTCTGCTTTCTCATACAATACTTGCATTCTCCACAACTTGTGTAACTGAGAATGATATAATCTCCGACTTCTACATTGGTGACTTTTAATCCCACCTTAGAGATTATTCCAGCTCCTGGGATACACGTCAGTCTATCATGTGATAGCGGACTTGTATTTATGTATTACTGACCTTCATGACCCAAAATAGCTGGAAACATCCCATCAATATCATGTTGACTAAAATTGATATCGGTATGACAAATTCCAGTTGCTACAATTTGGACAAGTACCTCGGTATCACGAATGTCGTCGTTAACTTCCACATCGCGATAAACAAACTCACCGCCGGGACTATTGACGACAAGTGCTTTCGTTCTCATGGTAGCTTATGTCTATACACAGCGGGGGGTAGTGGATTTAACAGAGGTTTTGTGTATCAAGGGGTTGAAAAGAGCTGGATATCACTTATCAGTGCGTTTGGCGATTTTTTATGATGTTCTGTCCATCTTCTGCAGCTGGCCACAAAGGGTGTGGTGGGAATGGCCCACATTTGGTATTAACTTCATTAGGGGGTCGTTGTACTCCACACGCCTGAAAAGCAGCGTGATACACTGTGTTCCACTCTACTTGTCCCGCACCGGTTGCCAACGGCATTCATATTTAGAGGGTCCACCCACAGACTATGATACCCTGAAAATCTACCACGAAATTTTCGATTCTCAGTAATCGAGTTCTTTATCTTCATCAAGAATTCCTCGAGCACCTGTACTTTTTCTGCTTCTGTTTTATTTAATCCAGTCTCTTACATCTAAATTTCACCATTTTTCAACCCTAAGATTGAACTCATATCGCTCTTGGTTGAACGGTATGTGTGCTCGAAAGTATCCAAAATTAAGCTATCAGGAGTCAAACATATGTAATTATTTACTTCAAAAGACCTTGCTAATATTTTGCATCGGAACCATCTCATGGAGAGAATTGGGCGCGGAGAGATAGACATTCGGCATGTCTTGAATTTTTTATTCAATTTCATATTCAGCAAGCAGTATGTAAGATAGCGACCAGATTGGCAATTTGACGTACATCCCAGAGCTTAAGAATGTCACATCGGAGTAATAACTAGCTTTAAAATTTCCTATAGATGCATAAGGGAAGGAAATACAAGCAAGATCGAACGTTGAATGAAAGTTTGATTGGATAGACAACTGATGTGGAGGCTGGTGTCACCACACAGTTGCCGGGAGGGATATTTTACTTAGTATTCTCATTCTATGTAAAAGCAGTATGCTTCTACTTTCACCATATTCTCTTCGCCGCCATCTCATATCTACTGATTTTAGAAAAATCATGTACGGCCCCCACCTTCTCCTTATCTCTCGCCAGCCTTTCCTTTTCTCTCAACTTCTTCAATGTCTCCGGGTCATCATCATAGATCCATCGTTTCTTATCATCATCGACTTCTACCATACCCCAACCACCTACTCTCTTTCCGCCAGTCTCGTAGCTTGGATGTTCACGCATTTTCATGGTAGAATAACGATTACGTGCAAACTTTAGTAAGAGCATTCCAAGGACGAGTTTGCAGGCGAGGAGAACAAAGAATGCACCGAGGAAGAAGACGATCATAGTAAGAGATGCAATTACATCGTCAGTGCTAGGTAGATACCATGGTGTAATCGAGTTCGGATTTGGTAAGCCGAACGTTGAGCGACCGAGGGCTTTGCGGACGATGGTATCAAAATGTTCGAGAGCTGCTGTTGTCGCTGGAGATGATTCGACGGATAAGGATGTTGCTGTTGATGGTAGTGGGGGAGGAAGATGAGTAGCAAGAAACATATGATATGTTTGAAATGCAGCCCGGATAAAAAGACAAGAGAGTGGTATCACTGGAAGACCAAGACGTTTAATTAGGTTTTGGTTAACGAAAGCCTAGAACGATTAGCCAAGACAAGCAATTTGGGACTGAATACCTACATTTGTATAATAATCTTTGGCCAGAACATCGAGGAATCGTTGATAGATTGCTGGTTTGACTCCATTGAACTTGCTGATATATGCATGTTTGATCCAATCTACCAACATCTCACTGCCTATTACTATGAAAAATGGTGAAAGAACTTCGCCTGACCATACTGGAAGAATAGTAAAGCTGTTTGGAAGCATTGAGCTTGTACGTAAAGGACTAGTTGCTTCTGATGCCGATGATGCCATGCTGCTGAAGCCACCCATCTCAACAATATTTCGCAATGCAATAATCATGAGCATAAGCCACAGTTGGAATCTTTCCACAACATCGGCACATGTGAGCTGGAACAGATTGTCCTTTTCAAACTTCTTGAAAACAGTCCCTTTGACTTCCACAAATTGATTCGATAATAATAGAGTGATGAGAGCGTTGGAGTATGAGTTTACAGCAACATTCAAGGTGACGACCTGGGTGAACAATGCTGCTGCATGAACAACATTGTATATGAGAGCAAGTATAAACATGCCAAGCGGTCGCAATACCTTACTCCTACCATCACTATCCCGTTCCAGCGTTTCATCGGAAAACAAGCATTCAAAAATGTCTTGCCCTAGCGCTGCGGCAAGGCGATCAAAGACCTATAAAAAAAAAATAAGCTACCAAGCTTTCCACGCTAGACGGGCTGACATACCTCTAAAAGATTATATATAACATACAGTCTAATTGCTGACTGCGCTCTAATACTATGATACATCCTGCTTGCGTCTAACTTCATTAAGAAAAATGAACTGAAAATTATGACAGCTCCTTGCAAAAGATCTGCTTTGTTGTACGAAGATAATGAAGAAGGTTGAGACTTCATACGTCGATGTCTACGGGCCCAACCTTGTCTTGGTCTACGCTCACCGTTTAGTCTTGGAGTATTTTCAGTAGTACCGGTACGCCTGAAGGTTTCAGACGGCCTTCCAGCTTGAGACTGAAATGAGGTTGTTGTTGACACCGAAGGTCTACTAGGACGTGACATACTCCTCGTGGGCGAAAGAGAATCGGCACTGCGACGTTCATTTCGTCGCTGCCACATCCGGCTTGTACCATGATAAATAAAACCACTAATGAAGCGACATTCCTTGGCTAGAACATGACCCCACCATGAAATAAGAATGCCTAAAGCTTTGAAAAATCGCAAAGGTAAAATGGTAAAGGTATAGAGCCAGGCATCAAGACATGCGAAAGATCCAAAATACAGGACCTGTTCAAGTTGTGGCGGTAATAACAAAAAATTCAATAAACGCTCAAATTTAACTTTGGATGATTCATAAGGGAATTCTGTCGAAGCTGAACGATATATATACAAAGGCGATGGTCTTGTAGCGGAAAGCTCGAGCTGTAAATAAGTAGGAATTGACATCGGGGGTAGAGGAATCGATTGGGGTATTGGCGATGGTGGTGGTATGTCTGGCAATTGTGAAGATTTGCTCGCTCCATTAGTCACAAGGGAGGACGCCAACCCTTCGAGGTTGAGGTTTAATGATTCAGGGCCGCGACCAATATGAAATGGTTTTCTCTTTGGGGATGTCGGAACGGCATTTGGCTTGGAGTATGATGGCCATTGAGTTGGTGGCGGCTGAGCACTAAAGGCTCGGGAAGAGGATAAAATCGTAGGCCTTCTGGTACTAGCATTGGCCTGGATTACCTCTTGATAGCCTCGCTGCTCACCATTAATGTCTGCGGAGAATTTTACAGATTCTGGTGTAACAATATTACGACGATCTGTCGATTCAGATGGTCGGTCCTCAAGCTCCATGCGAGATACGTCAGAACCAGATCTTTTACGCCCGTGTTCTTCGGCATTGCCTTGGCTTGTATCTGGAGTCAATAACTTGCTGGGCGAAATCATTGGTAATGATTCAGGGGCCGACGCTAATTCCGTCATCTCAGCAGCTGATAGTTTAAGAACCTTTTCTTCCCCAGAAACCTTCAAGGACAATTTCCGGTGATTCTCAACTTTTTCCTCTGCGATGTCATCCAATTGATCAGAAGGCGGTGGAAATTTCGATATGGGAGGCGGTGAAGTCAATTCATCTGTTCCAGCATGCTCGGCAAAAGAAGGAAGGTTCCCCAATTTATGGAAAGACCCAGAACTGTTATTGCCAATTTGCACAAGGGGGGTTTCATTTGCATTCCCAGGCCGTGACTTATTCATAGACACCTGGGATGGTGATGAACACAGTGGAGGCGGGCTTGGTGAAGGCGTTCGTAGTTGTTTTGAATCCTTGATTGCTGGGACAGATTTGGGGAGCTCGTCTGCGGATTGGGCGGTAAGCTGCTTGAGATTATCTTGTTCAGGTGATCTCATAAGTTGCTCCTGGTTTCCCGCCGTCCGGGATCCCGCCCCTTGAGAATATGTTGCATTCTCTACCGCCATCGAGTTTTATCGAGGTATTTCGGATAGATCATTAGTAACGAATCTCCGATATTTTCGTTCATACCCATTAAAATTGGGTGGTGATGTGGAGTGATTTGAGATAAAGATGTTCGCTAATCAAAGGCTACCGTAACCTCAATCATATCGTGTCCCGTGCGAGTATCAATAGTCATATCTCGTTCTTACGAAATATCTCTTCCGAATTCCTTCAATATACCAAGGAACCATATCTTACTGATATATTTGAATTCTGAGTTATTCTACAACGAATTATCTCTAGCCACATGGGCTATTTTGAGAATAGGGTCTGCTTATCACGTGCCTAGAGCGCCATGCTCTTTCTGTACTAGTGTGAGTTTACGCTCGTGACCCTTAATATCAAGGCATGCAAGCTTCGTTTGACGAAAACGGAATACTTTGATTCTTTGTTCCTTATTTCTTATTCATTGTATTCTATTATGTAGTAAACTTGTAGCTCATTCCATACACTATGTATTCTCTTACTAAGTACCCTTCTATCCCTAATTCCTTCCCAGATTATGTTCATAATCTAGACGACTAACGACACCAGCTTTTACTGATTTATATAGATCTGCTCTCCTCAAAATTGTAGTTGATATATCGATTAGTCATAACTATGAGCGGCTTAGATCTCTATGAGTTGCCTAATTTTGAGGCTATTGAGGCTAGTGAGAATAAATTGGGGATCCAAAGTATTTTGTTTTGGATTACAGTAGTGGTAGCAGTATACTTAGCCTGGACCATTGCTTCCCCATTCTGGTATCAGATTTCCAATCGTCTATCGTCAAGGGTTACCGAGCTTCGCAGAAATTCGGCAAATATAATTCTTGGAACCACAGACGTTTTTACAGGTAATGCTGAAATGTAGGCACCCTTATTATACATAGCAGGCCTCGTTCCACCATGAACATCAGCTAACCTTTTCTGTAGTGTGAGACCAAGATCTGAAGATGCTGTACTGAAGGGCGATGTCGTGTATATTGCAGAGCCTACCTCCGACAACATCAAGGAAAATCAGGGCCTCATTTATTTTTCTGGTAGCTCGGGTATAGCCCCGAGCAATCGCGCTCTGTGAGTTCCCGTGTACATATAATTTGATAGCGATACTGAATTCTAACAATAAAAAAAGTGCAGATGAATTTGCTAGGGTACACTTCAATGCTCTAATTTGGTCAAATAACCTAACAAGTTTTAGGCCGGTTATATTACTGTAGTTATCAACTATTGGGGCAAGCATCAAAAGATAGAAGGTCATGAGTAGAAAGACTTTTTCGTGTCTGGCAAGAGCTGATATTATTAGTAGACTCCGGCCCATGGGAGATCAGAGATCCTAATAGCGAGCCAAGTGAGAGAAAACGAACCTCCATGATCAAGAACGCCTTGGATTACCTTCGCAACAATCGAAACTGTACCCACATTGGTGGAGTGGGATACAGCGGTGGTGCCCTTCCCCGTCAGTTCTATTCTTCAGCGAGACCTAAAGCAGTTCCAAGACACATGCTAACTTTTCTAGTTATGAATTTGATCCAAGAGCGTCCTTGTCGTATCGAAGCCGCTTTCATGGCTCATCCTGGGCGTTTGAAAACATCAGCATATGGGACGAGTAAGAATGACTGTTTCATACATTCCTGCAGCTTTCAGCTCTCTTTCATCTATTCAGCATCTAATATCTTTGAATGATTCTAGTCCAAATACCACTATCTCTTGCTCAGGCATGGGACGATCGATCGGTTGACGTACGAACTCGCCACGAACAAGAGAAGGAACTCATCGACATGGTTATATCAACCAGTGCAGAGAAAGATGCCATCAAGTCGGGCAAGTTGCCACCAAGAGTTCCTTGGCAAATGAACTTGTTCTCGGGTGTTGAATATGCGTTCGCTGTTAGATTGCCAAGCAAAGGTCGAATGAGTAGAGACGAAATCTACGTAAAGCGAGCTGCCTTTTCTCAAGCAGTAATGTGGTTCGAAACCTATATGCCATTCGGCGAAAAGAAGTTGAAGTATGACGTCTGATAACTGAAGGATGAGACACATGAGCGCTTATCAATCCCTTTCACAATTTCTGCCACGATTTTTTTAAATTTGTTATCTGGAGATTCAAAACTAATTAAATATTTTCAAGAGATCTATGTTGTTAGAAATAAAATCCAAATCCCTAATTAAAAATGCTGCAAAGTATCGCAAAATATCCCTTAGTGCTTTTGAAAATCCAGCAGCAACCCATCACTCTGAATCATCAATCACAATTGCGTCATCCCTGCTTCCTCCAGTATTGATTATTTCCTCCCTCCGCATTCTTATGTTGGCCAAAAATTCTTCTTCCGAGTCCGTATTCTCATTCATGTCTTTCTCCGCGGATACTAAATCTTCTTGATCCTTCATGTCTTCATCAACATCCACGTCACTTCCTGATACTTCCTTGTCTGTATCTAGATTCTGTTCGTCATCGCTTTCAGCGTCTGTTTGATCGTCCGTGCTTTGGTTGAATTCCCTTTCGAGTCGTGCGATTATTAGATCGTCAATTTCCTCATCAGAATCCGTCTCACTCCCAGCCAATATCTCCTCAATTGTGTCTATATTCTGGTCGGCTTGGTCATCAGTTGCAATATATTTTGGATCCACGATATCTTCGTTATGTCCACTCTCTCCGCTGGTATCTCGCTCTGGTAAAACTTTCCGGACTTCGTTCCCGAGTGCTCGTGCAAATGGGACTGGAACAGCATTACCGATTTGTTTGAGAGCATCAGACACTTCTGTGGTTTCCAAATCCCATATGAAGCTATCTGGGAAGCCCATGGCTCTAGCTAATTCCCTTAATGAGAATAGTCGTCGTGAGTATGAATGGAGCATCTGGTATCAGTCTCGTCAGTATTCTAAATTTCCATCAGCTATTGGGAAAAATCACGCAGAACATACCCACTTGGTCGATTGTTGATCACGCATCGTAGTTAATGTTTTGAAAGGCTCATCTACGGAAAGTCTTCGGTATTGCCCCTCCAACTTTTTGTTCCGATAATTAATATTTTCCCGCCCTTTCTTTAATGCTTTTCTCATCGCATTAGTTAACAATTTCTCGTCCATTTTTCTATAGTCGGCACCAGCTTCGAGTGATACGCTGCGCACTCGCTCATTTTGTCTTGCTGAAATTCTACGTGTGACATGGTTATGCAGAAGCTGATTGGGATCAGATCTCCGCATGTCTCTCTGAAACTCTGATAAAGGTGAAGCATAGGTTTGCTTGTCTAAGCCGACATATCTTTGATTTTTCGAAGTCGAGCGTTCAGCGGTAGTCTTGCCACGATTTAATTGGCTAGACTCTTGTTCCGGTGTCTTGGAGGTTAGAAAATAAATAATAATAATGATATTATAATAATAGTGGAAAACTTAGTCAGTTTTAGCTATAAGGGATAAATCGAATATATATG
>PQXN01000468.1:0-19090 GCA_004786275.1 Botryotinia convoluta
AAAAAGAAATACTTATTAAATAAAAGATTATAAATATATTATCTTAGTAAAAGGTTAATATTCAGATTCAATACAATAAACATCAAAATAAAAGAAATTCTAATAGAGAAATATTTTCTAATAGATATTATAGTAAGTATGGAAAACTGGGTTATAATTTAAGAACTTATCAAAATAATGTAATAGATTCTAGATTATTAGATTTTTAATAGTTTTAATTAATTGATTTAATAATTGTTGAATAATATAGATTTGAAGATGTGAATTAAGGAAAAAGTAACCTACTCAATGATATGGCCTACTCGATGATAAACCACGTTATATTTTATCTGATAATACCTAAGTTTAGACTATATTTTAAGTAAAGTCATACAGGTGAACATAAAGTACTCCCAGAAGCGATATATTCATACCGATAAAGCACGTTATACACCCCATCATTATCATCAACCAGACGCCTGCCTCAACGAACCCATCCAAAAACTTGTATGGGTCAAAATTGCCTCTAGAGTCTAGAATCCTCGTCTTTTCCATCTCTTTCTACTCATATATCCATGCATGAAATATAACCACTCCCCAATTCCTAATGTACTACGAATTCGAACAATTTACAATGAATAATACGACTAGTCAGCCAAATCTTATATCATTTCCTAACTCTCGATTCCCTCATCCCCCATCCCATTCTTTCTACTCTTCCCATCCATCACCCACCTAGCCTTCCCTAAAATCTCCACCCAACACTCCATCTCTCCTCTTCTCCTCTCACAACACCACAACACCTCACCAGCACCTCATCTCTACCTCAAACTATCCAATGTGCAGTATGCAGTACATATCTCATAAAATCCCTAATAGAACCCCCTTCTTCCCCTTCTTCCCGATCAACCTTTCAAACTTCGCCCTTCAACCTTCACCCAAATCTTCCATCTCCAAACCCACCAATCCATCAAACAACCCCAAAAATAAATTACTCCACCTCTCCCACTTCTCCCACCCCCAAAACCCCAGAGTACAGGCCACAGAGTACTTTCCCCATCAATCAATTAATCAAAGCCACCACAACAACTCCCATCTTCGTATATTTACACATTCAAGACCCAGACATATAAATCAAAGTAACTAAAAATGCCGTCCCATACCCTCCCATCTCTTTGAATCTCTAACTAGTATCTAGTCCAGTAGATATAATAGATAATCCCTTTGCATCTACATCTACATCTCCCTAAACAAATTAAGTAACCTCAGATAAAATACTATAATCCAGATACCTAGGAGATACCTCTGTATCTAGGTAGTTCCTCTCAATTTCCTAATCGATCTATAGCTAGGTAGCTAAGCATATGTACAAAGTTTCAGATACTATTTTGATATACTCCTCTCATGTCCTTCTCTCATATACTCCTCTTTATTACCTCTCACTCCAATCCAATCCAGTTCCTACTCTATCTAATCCCCACTCTATCTCATTCCCCCTCCTTTCACCCAAACCCAAACCCAAACTCGACCCAATTTGCTCAATAACTAAAAGTTACCTACCCACCATGCAACCATTCAAACCCTTCAACCGTCCCAACCCATCCCCATCCTATCGCCTACCAACATCCATATAATCTATCTACCTTTCTCCCCTTCCACCTCTCACCAACCAACTAATCAATCAACCTCCACGCCCAATTAATGTTTCTCTAGCCCCATCCCTCATCTAACCTCACCATCACCACCCGATCCACTCCCCCACTCCCTTAACCTACACCCCGCACCCCCCAAAACATACATGCATACATACTTACACACACACATATGTATATATATAATATCCAAAACAATCTTCATAATATCAACACCCACACCCACACCAAAACCAAACACCAAACACATACCTACAACAATACAATCTCCCCTCTCCACATAAAAGCAATTCGAATCGAGCTAACAAGAAATATATTTATGTAGAGATAGAAATCCATTCCCTGGATTCACTCCATCTACCTACTCCCTCCCTCCCTCCCTCCCTTCTCCTCGACCACGCACCCTCACTCATCCCCTATCCCCCATCCCTCTCACTCCTCCCTCACACCCTTTTTTATTCCCATCCCATCCATTCTACACCCCCTTTACACTCACACTTCACTCTCACCCCCGCACCAGGAATCCCCCACCGCTATAAGACGACTTTCCCTCCTCTTCCTCTTCCTCTTCCTCCCCCTCTTTTAAATAAAAATTCACACCTTCTCCTCCTCCTCCTCGCCTCAATCAAAAACTCATCCCCATCACTCTCAAACTCCTAACCACCTTGACCACCCTAATCCACTAAGTCTCTTTAATGAACCCCCCTCCAGCCCCCTTCCCCACCCAGGATCCACACCAACATCAATTACACTCAACCTATCCTACCTACTCATCCTACCTACTCATCCTACCTACTCATCCTACCTACTCATCCTACCTACCTACTCACTCTACCTACCTACCCATTCGTCCTTCCTACCCCACCCAACCACCCCATCCCATCCCATACACATAGAGCATTTGAAACACCTACCTAGATAAACAAAATTAAAGAAACAAAACCCCCTTTAGATTTTCAAATATAGATATATAAGTACCATGGAAATTCATCTTGCTGCCTCCTTTGAAAGTGCTACATCCGGAACACAATAGAACCATAGATTTTCATTCAAAAAGCCCAGTTCCCCGGTTGTGTATATCTTCCTTTATTTCGATGGATCGATTGTTGATATTACTCAAAGAGCAGGTATCAATACCTATCTATATACTCATCTTTCGGCTAGTAATACGTTAGTAATTTCATCCACTGTACACAAACACCTTGCAATCCTCGGCCTGACCCCTCTTCACCTCATGTCATGACTCACGCATAGATGACACACAATATGAATTTCATGAAATCTTTATTATTAGACTTTGAATACACGCCACATAAAACAAGTGCACAAAAATAACTCCCTCGCTGCAGTAAAAACAAAAAGAAGGGAAGCAGCCCGGATACCAAGTACGCATACATCATCCATCCTCACTGCTCACTCCTCAATTTTTCAAGCTTTTCCTACTATCCGGAATAAAAGACCCTAGACAACTAATCATGACGTATAAACCACCCGGATGTATGAAGTCCCCTGACCCATTTGATTCATCATTGAATTGCTGATAACACTCGCTTTTGAGTATTCATATTTGTAATATCCTTCCCAGTCCAAAGATCATTCTTTTCGTGCTTCACCTACACTTCCAGAGATCTCTCGACTGGTAACCTAATCTTGTATTTGGATCGGCAATTGTCGTTTATGAAGTCTTCTTTTGAGCTTGGGCACCGGCAACATACTTTCCGACATCGGTAGCATCGTGGAAAGTTCTAGCACCACCCTTAACAGCTTCCCAAACTTGTCTTGCTGCTGGAGGAGTAGATTGAGCACCAACAAGGCTATCGATTCTTGCCTCTACTTGTCTGAATTGACCTTGAACAAATGCACTTTGAGCAAATCTTGAGCGAAGGAATGCAGTGTAGATAACAATCAAAATCCAGGAACCAGATTGGAATGCAATAGCGGAGAGGAAGATACGAGCCCAGAGAATGATTTCAAGAAGAGCAACAAGTCCCATGGATGTATCATAGTATTCCTTGACGAACTTGCCAATGGTATCGGCCATAGCGTTTGGCTTTGGAGCAGCCTTGGGGTCAGTGCCTGCTGGAGCTGGTTGGAGAGTTGGGATGAGGTTGGTACGGGTATAAGTTGCGACGTGGAAGACAGAGTAAACACCGAATGGAAGCATGGCAAGAGGGTATTGTTTGGAGAAGAGCCATACGAGTGCCATAGCTATCATTTGTTAGATTCTAATCATCAAGGTGAGGAGAAAAAGCACGTACCCAAGTATTGAACATTCTCATCAGCGATAAGAGAGATCAAACCAGCTTGATTTGATTTTCCAGCTCTGGCGCGAGCACGGAATGCCTTGTAAACCACGATCCCGTAGGTAACAGCGGCGGAGATAAAGGCGGTACGATAAGAAAAGATAGCCCATCTCGAGTAGTAGTTGAAAGTTATGTATGAAAGACCATATCTGATGATGCAGAAAAGGAGAGAGAGATGCCTATTATTGAGAGTTAGTAAATACCATGGAATCGTATGCCATAATGTTGCGCAGATAGAATCCTGAGCTTTGTTTATGAAGCTGTTTGGAGAACTGCAAGAAAAGACCACATATTATCCAAGCTCCTAAGAGCTGGCAGCTCTCTTTGACGCCGGGAAGAAACAATAGGAAATTCGACATACCCTACGAACCAAGCAACTGTAACAATGTCATAGTCAGTACATATCTTTATGCATATTTTGAGACAAGCTTCCACTTACACTGTAATGTTTGCGCGAGTTGTATGAGCCTTTGCTGAAGTGGAAGAGAGGCAGAGGGTGGGGGAGCCATTTTGAAGTTGTTGATGTAAGTTTTCTCCTTGTTGAAGGAATCGAGAGTATTACACCTTTATTACTTTGATTGAAGCTGTTTTGTGATGTATGGATTGTTGTGTGTAATTGTGATGTAAAGTTGTTGATGGTTGTGAGGAAAGATTGGTAGTTTTTAATGTAGTTTTAGTTAGTTGTAGTTGTAGTTGTGTTAACAGGTTTCTTGGTTGATGGGAAGAAGCTACTGGAACATGGCTGAACTAGTTAAAAATCCCTGTACTGCGTCACTTTTATTCATTCATTCATTCATTCATTCACTCACTTATCTACTTACTTACTCAATAATCACTCAATAATCACTCACTACTCAAGCGATTGTGAATAGTTTGACTTGATTGGTTTGATAGATGAGCTCGGATTCTTTACTTCTCTCTGGATTCAGTCAAGCCGAGATGAATTGAATTTTTTCTTCTTTGTAAAGGGATAAGGAATCAAGTTAAACTATTAGAAATATACGAGTACCTAGGAGTAAAAAGTCAAATGTGAATATGGAATTTAGCTATGATTTACATTTATTTACAATAATATTTATTGTAAATAAATGTTACATACATACATACAATAGATAGATATCATACCTACATACATATACTCACTCAATCACCATCTAGACTCCATACCTATCTATCTAGTCAACCATTTGAAACTTGGGTTGCGCAAGAAATCGTCATAATCAATTCATTCATACATAACCAACCATAACCATAACCATAACCCACTCCACCCTTTTCAACCCTTGCCTTGGGCCCGATTGATTTCCTGCTCCAAAAATGATCTTCACATGCTATTAATACCTACATGACATACCTTACCCGCAACTTTTCCCTATCCTTTCCTTTCCTTTCCTTTCCTTCCCTCCACCTCAATTAGAACACGGCTCGCGTGCTACCTACTAAATACTCATTTAACGAATCAACGTAAAGTTACTAATATATTCAAATTTCTCTTGTCTTCAATTTTCATGATAACAATAACAATACCTATACCTATAACTGTGACTGTTATACATGAAAAATTCAGTTTCATGACTAGGTATTTATTGAAGTTGTAATAGAATTCTACATTCATTGATTTCTTCTTGTCCATTTAGATATACATCTACCTACTATTTATAATAAGTTGGTATCTTCCCTTTCGCTCCCGAAAACTCCCAAAACCTCCCATGAAGCATCCCTAAGACTCCTATTATGCATTGATCTTTTGAAGATATCCCCTTTAACCAAACGCCATATTAGATTTTCTTGTAATGAGTTTATTTTGTCATTTTCATCATCTTCGCATCCGTTTGTTAAAGTGTCGATAATCTCGTCCATGTCCATGTCCGTGTCCGTGTCCGAGTCCATGCCCCCCATGATGTCGTCCATGATGTGGTTCTCTCGGGGTATGATGGGTAGGTATTGGCTCCACCGGCACCGTCTCTTCCACTTCCACTTCATATCCCTCGTATTCATCCCGAAAGTATGTATCGACCGTGTCTCTCTCGTTCTTGGCTTTAACCACATCCAACATATAACGTACTGTACCATTTTGACCACGAATACCCGTGGGTGGTTTCGAACCTGAACTTACCGATTTGGGGCTTAGGTTTGCTGGTGATGCAACATGACCATTGAATCGTAAGTCTGCCGGGCTGGCTGGTGTAACAGGAGTATTGGGTGCATGTCGCACGCCATTGTTTCGTGGTGCTTCGTGGTGTTCGGTGTGTCTTGGTAATCTCTTTTCTTCCAGCTCTTGATTGATCTTAATCCGGATACCTATAAACTTCTCGATATTGTGTAAAGGACCAACAATAGACTGCTTTTGATAATGTGTATAAAGATCTAATAAATCTAACATCGTTTCCACAATTTCTGATCGACTGGTCCACCACTTTTTATAGCTTGGGCCTCTCCAACCCTTTTGCTTCTCACAAATTAATGTCGCTAGTTCAACACAAGCAAAGGACATGGTAGAACAAGTTTGCTTGAGGGGAGCAAATGTTCGGTAGAGATCTAACATGACTTGATAGGCGACTTCTGCAACATCACGTTGAATTCCACCGTTCTTGACAAGTTTAATGAGGTGTTTTTGCGGGTAACGAACTCGAAAGTCGAAGCTAGATGCTTCGAGCATAAGACGTTCAAGGCCAATGACAACCTTAGAAGGTGCCTCAAAGATCTACTTCAATTAGCAGCCATCTATAATCAGAATGTGGTGAAACATACAGTATCGTCGGAGCTTAAATGCTCTGCAGCTGAATGTTTTAAGTTGTGTGCGGCGCAAATAATATCTTTGGACTTTTTAAGGGTATCTTCAATCTTGCAAGCCGTTAAAAGTGCAGCAGCGGCTGCATCTTGGTATTGATATTCTGTATCTTTGTGAACAAGCCGAAATCGATGAAAGTAAGTGGCAGCGGTACAAAAAGTTCGCACTGGTCTTATAGAAGTTAATACTCTGTGTCCGCACAAGTCAGGGTAATACTGACAACTGTAAAGCAACCCTAACGTCATTGATCCAAGTCACCCCCTGTAACCTAAACTGATCTTCACGCGTAGGATTTGCGCCAATGGTCATGAGTTTGGAATTGACATGTTGCTGGAACATATATGGTTTGGCGACTTGAATGAACGATGGGTGAGGACCCGTAGGGTTGACCTGGGTAGGTTCTGGACCGGGCGCCATTGGTGCGGGTGCCATTGCAAGAGAATTGGAACTTGATGAAGTAATCTGTGGAACGATAGTTGAGGATTTCTGCGAATAAGTCGACCAAGGGGCCCCTCGCATCTACGTTCGGTTTCCCGTCAGTCTCTGGTATAGGCTTGCCTCAAAGTTTGTGCAAGAAGTGACAAACGGTTGCAGTTATAGCTTTCCAGCTCTCCAAGTTTGACTGTGTAAAACTTGGGCGAACTCAAACTCGCGATAATCTGAACCTCTCGCACTGCAAGTAGTAACGCTCTTCAATCAGTGCTTTCGTAGTCGAACTTCTATATTCAGCTCTCTGTCGCAAATCGATTTTGATGGTAAATTTTCTTTCAGTGCATGCAATTTTCGTTGATCGTCACTGAAATGAGGCTCCCTCAATAATCCAAGATTCCCGGCTCGTTCTTTACTTTGGTCGGAAGGAATATACGGTGCGAGACCTTGATGCAAAATAATTCAACTAACTTGCGTGCTGATAAAGGTGATGGATATCAGACGGATTTACTATCTTCCTCTGTACGGCAGAACATCGGTAAAATTGTACCTCTAAGGTCTCTACTATAAAGCGGCTTTGTGGGGATGGCCCATCAAGGTCTCAAGTACTAAGCCCCAACTTCAGCTGGAACATCAATAAGGTCATCTTCCTTAGCTGAACAAGCAGATTTTATCTGCGATATATATCATTCCATCACTTTAGCCCACAATATTCAAATAGTTTACAGCTTCTGGTAATTTGTTACACCAGTTAGTATCAAAACCATTATCTTCAGAGTTCCAACCTTTATACCCGCCACCAAAGCTCTTCAACATGGCGCCCATTACCAAAATCATCTCGCTGCTCAGCAGCGCATCGCTCATCAACGCTATCGTTATGCCTGAGAGTATTCTTGAATTTCCTGTCGCGCATGATGAACATGCCTCTGTCTACGATAAAAATAGCCCCCTTCCAAGTATTTTCAACCTCACCTTATCCGGAAAGACTCGCCAAAGCACAAAATCATCCAGCGATGACGATGATACTCCACTACCCTTGATTATCTGGCATGGACTCGGTGATAATTACAAAGCGGATGGTCTTGCGCAAATTGGAGAATTAGCTGAAGCTATTCATCCTGGAACTTTTGTCTATAATATCCATGTAGATGATGATGCATCTGCAGATAGGACGGCTACCTTCTTCGGAAATCTTACTCGTGAGTACATCCCCTCGCTTTCCTTCAAATACCACACTAACTCTCTTCTCAAGTTCAAATCGAAAAAGTTTGCGAAGACCTCGCCTCCCATCCTATTCTCTCTACCGCGCCCGCCGTCGACGCAATCGGATTCTCCCAAGGAGGCCAATTCTTGCGCGGCTACATATCCCGCTGCAATTCTCCACCCATCCGCTCTCTCCTGACCTTCGGTTCCCAACATAACGGCATTTCTTCCTTCCAAGCCTGTGGTCCTACCGATTTTCTCTGTCGGGGTGCTCAAACCCTTTTACGTTCCAACACCTGGTCAACATTTGTCCAATCTCGTCTCGTACCCGCTCAATACTTCAGGGATCCCGAAAATCTCGACTCCTACCTTGAATTTTCCAATTTCCTCGCCGACATCAATAATGAGCGTGTCCTCAAGAATGAAACATATAAATCAAACATGGAAAAATTGGAACGACTCGTAATGTACGTCTTCGAAGACGATACAACCGTCATTCCCAAGGAGAGTGGATGGTGGGCTGAAGTCAACGGCACGGAAGTTACACCGCTCAAAGAAAGAGCCATTTATAAAGAAGATTGGGTAGGTTTGAAGACGTTGGATGAAGCCGGAAAATTGGTTTTCGAAACCATTCCAGGAGGTCATATGACGTTAGGAGAGGAGATGCTAGAAAAGGCCTTTAAAGAGTACTTTGGTCCTGCAGGAAAGAAATTTGGGAAGAAGCAAACCGAGATGACGGGTCATGAAGAGGAATTGTAAAGGGGCTCGGTTACGACCTTTTGGGCTAGATGGGATTGATTTGTTATTTTTGGAGAATTTGCAAATAGGTTGATTATGGAGTGGAAGAATAGCATTTGTAGTTTTAGATACCGGGCGTAGGCTGGGGGATGCGGGCGGTTGTTCTCATGGTCGAGATTGAGATTTGCAGCTTGAGTAATCCGAAGGATGATAATTTGGTACATTCCTTATGGGATTCACGAAATCGATAAATATTTTTTGAGGTTTGAGAATTCATTCTATGTGTGGAAGTTTGCAGTATGTTAAATTCGATTGAAATCCAAATTGATGAGCAAGATATCTCGATGTTCGGACATTTTTACGGCATGTCTTTATTTTGGTTTGGTGTACAATCAATCTATTTCTCTCTTCCACAAACTCGAAGTACACAGCGCTATGTTATATTTTTTTCTCCCCTAGCGATCACTTAAAAACTCACAGCCATCCAGATAATACAATCAAATACCTAGTATGCAATCCATTACAAGATTTCCTTTCATTACGATAAGTCTAATCTACTAACAAACATACATTTGCGCCGCCAACGCCATTTTATAAACCCATTTTCTTTTCCTCCATTCTCGAGCCTGAAACGAGAAACGAGAACTAGAATTTTTGACCTGAACAGAACTGAACTGAGGTGAAGCTAAGCTAAGCAGCAACCTTTTTAGTCTTCTTAGTTTTCTTTACCACGACAGGAACGGCATCCAATTCCTTCGCCGCATCCTCCTTCTGCTTCTTCAACATTTCCTTTCGTAGCGCGATCTCCTGGTCTAACTTATCATCGTTGCTCTCCAACAATTTTTGTTTCTTCTCCTCTCCTCCTTCAATCTCGCTTGCGTCCATACCCCTATTCTTCCTCTTCTTGTTCTTCTTCCCTGAAACCCTCTCTTCAATCTCCTTCACCACGCTCTCATCCAAAACATCTTCCTCCTCTACCCACAATTCATCCGCCAACCAGATGGGGAGCGCCATGGTCTCTGGACCCTTGACGTGGATTGCACGCACGCCTCTCCATTTCTTAGGAACATACTTCTCAATCACAGTATCGACCACGACCTCCAAGTTCTCCGCCAGCTTCGCCGCATCCCAGCTCGCATACCCGATGCGGATAGCCGAGTTCGTCGAGCTGCTCAACGTAACCAATGCGCTCGAAATAGCCTTCTCAATCTCCGCTGCGATTTTCTTAGGTTCAGCGGATTTAGGTGCATCTTCACCCTTGGCGCGTGCGATTCTCTTGCCGTCAGTTTTGGGACGTTCGGCTTGGATGGCTACGGGGATGGGTCGTTTAGTGGTAGATTTGTAGAAGGATTTTCCGAGCAATTTGGGCAAGAGCGTGATGACTCGATCATCGGCGAGGAAGATGTCGTGCTCAGCGAAGAGTTTGCGCTGGGCTTCGTATTGCTTGTATTTCTTCTTGAGTTTGTCGACGCCGACGACTTTGGTGATGCGCTTGGAGAGTTCGGCGGGGAAGGCGGCAGACGCAACGATATCTTTGTAGGTGCGTTGGGGGTCGGCGACGATGAGACAGATGGTCGTGGTGGTCGAGGTGTTGAGGGAGTGGGGGACGGTTACTTTGGCGGGCTTGAGCTTGGTTTTGTCGCTGATGTGTTTCTTGGTAGTGAGAGTGAGCCAGATGGGTGTGGATTCTGCATCATCGTCGTCGTTTTCAGCGAGGAGATTCTGAGCCCCTCCCTTTTTGGCTTTTTCGGCCTCGCTGGTAGAGATGTGTTTGAGGAGTGCAGTGGATGCTTTCAATACCTGTTGTAATGTGTGAGTATATATCAATTGGATTGGGAGTGAAAATTCAAAATGTACCTGATCATGATTAAGTTGATATGGAGAACCACTCTCGACCTTTGTGGTCAAGGTAGTAGATTTAGGTGCCATTATTAAGAACTTTGAGATTGAATGATAGATTCTTGTTCAATTGGCAATTTCCTGAGTATAAGAAATGACAGAAAGCGCAAATGTCAAATCTTTCCTAGAGTTGATAAAAAAAAAGTTATTGTACAAATCTCGCAAGCTTCTTACGATTTGATTTTTTGCGATTTGATTTTGATAAATTTCTTTGGCGTCGGAATTTTCTTTGCAACTTCTCCGACAAGGCTTTGAAGTTGCGTTTGTGCTTTTCCTCGTTTGCCGTATCTTATCGCAAGGCTTAGATATGTCGATGCAAGGCTACAATTTACGATAAGGAATTATGAATGAAGCTGCTATAGACAAACAATTATGAAAATGATATGAATAGATTCATTCCTACCTAGTACGGTCTCATTTGACCAAATCTACTCATATCTATGACAAATGTATTCAATCTCAGACACATCAACTTGTCAAAACCCCGAGTAGATATGCAGCTTGGGAATTCCAGCTATCCATTTATATGATCCTCCGCCCAAAATAAAAACTCACACCGACTTCAACTCAACTCAATCTTTGAATTGTCTCAATTCATACCCTACGCAGCGGCCTCCATCCAAATGATTCAAATGCATGTATCAAGTGATATGTATGTAGGTAGTAATTAAGTACATGTGAAATCTGCAGTCATCAGAAATAGAGGTGTCCTTACATATCTTGTCTACCCCAATTTGCATCAACTACCTTGCTATGATTCAAATCTCGGAAACACATTCATTTACCTGTCTAGTACGGTGTATATATATATTCTGACATAATATAACATAAATTATCCTCTGCAGCTTATTACTCAGTACACCCATACATCCATACATAACCCTATCCCAAAAGTATTTTCAGTCAATCAGCGCGTAAGAAAATCTTGCACCTCGCGTTGGGAATGCACCAAGCACAAGGTATGAAAAGCACGCACGCACGATTACACGAGCACGAAACGAAAGTAGATATTCAGAGGAGGCTGGAAGTGGAAGTTGGAACTGGGTTTTGTGTCGCGTGTGGTGGAGTGGTAAGGTATGGGTATGGGATGCGTGTGATAAATGGCTAGATGGGATGGGATGGGATGGGATGGGATGGGATGAGATATGAAAACTTGCTGACTGGGCCTTGGAAACTCGCGGTTGGTGACGAGAACTGGAATGAATGGATGAGAGACGAGAAGAACGCAAAGTATAAAAAAGTTATGAAAGAATATTACTGAACAGACTGTGTAAAATCTGGTATAAATGTAAATACCTAGTATACATATAAATTTGTATATGAATAGGCTCGAGAGTATTGGAAGGTTTTGAGTTTTATGTATAGTATGAGACGTGAATTATAGTGAGATATAAAAATGAGCTTTGGTAAAAGTTATTACTTGAGTTACTAGGTAGACGTGGTAGAGAACTAGAGTAGAGTACTAGAGTACTACATAGTAGATAGTTATGAAGGTGGAATATCTATGTACAGGTACTACTATACTTTCCAATTGACTGAAATGAAAGTCATCCAAGTCATTTTTAAACCATATTTATATAAGTGAATGACACATTGAAAAAAATCAAACACTCATTATATAAATTCACCATCATTTTCTCAATCCAGAATTGTATTATATCTCTATGTGAAAAGTGCATGTGCAGTCAATGCAGGTCGTAGAAATAGCAGAATTCATAATCTTTTAAAGCGGCCAATGAACATTTTTAGACTCCAACGCGGGTCGCGTCTGGGTACCGATGGGTCTGGGAACTTTCTTAACCTCCTCTTCAACTTTCCCGATCCTCCATCTCTCAATCAGAGACCTGGTCGGAGGCCCATACAAAACTAAGTCTCGTCTTTCTGCAATCTTTCCATTCTATTTCGTAGATTTTCAATTCTTCTAGTTCTGTCTTACCAAATACTTCTCTCCAAAATCTTCTTTACAGTCCTCGGCATCTCTCAAAATCTTATGAGCCTCGCGTTAGAATCTCAACTCGCCCACCGCGTTTAGGTCGCGGTCTGAGATATCCACCTTGAAGAAAATTACTCTTACCTTTCATCATTCGTGATCAAAGGATATTTATCATGATGGACTCTTCACCGAGTAAGGCTAACGCTCAACCTACTTTGCCAGCTATGGCGGGTACAAAACGTCCAGCACCAACCTTACTTCCACCCTTTGAGCCACTTCCTTCTTCCTCTCCAAGTCTGCCAGGACGTAACACCAAGAGAATTCGTACATCACCATCTGCATTCGAATCAGCTTACACTAAGTATCCAACACCAATTCCTACTTCTACGACTGGTATTCTTTCATCCTCTCCTCCTCCAGGGGTACACGCTCGGGCTGGTCTCCATCGAAGTCGATCCTCTGTTGAGAGGGCTCCCCTTTCAGCTGTGCCAACAATCACTCTACCTGAAGATGGAGAGTCTCTTCTCATGGGTAGATCAAGCAATTCTTCCCACTATCAATTGTCCGCCAATCGTCTGATCTCTCGTGTCCATATCAAAGCTAGATATATTGCTGCTACGGTTCCTCTCGAGTCGAATAAGATTGAGATTATCTGTTGTGGATGGAATGGAGTAAAGTTACATTGTCAAGGTCGAACATGGGAGTTGGCAAAGGGAGATAGTTTCACCTCGGAAACGGAAAATGCTGAAATTATGTTGGATGTTCAGGATGCAAGGGTTCTGGTTGCTTGGCCACAAGGTGATAATCTTGACTCTGCTGCTCCAACAGAAGTTCCTTCATGGAGTGAAGATAGTTCTCCTAGGGGTAAAGTTACTGCCGTTACTGCTCAGGGTGACATTATTCATTCGAGTCCAATCCGTCGTGTTGAACGTCATTCCTCACCAGTATCACCAACACCTGCTCGCCAAACTCTTTCCTCTGCCAATTTGGCCAACCTCTTTGCTGATGATGTAGAAAGGACCTTTATCCAAGTATATGAAGACAAATCAGAGCCAGCTCCAGCAATTGAGTCTAAAGATCCTGAGCCAGTATACTCACCAACAGTCGCTGCAACATCATTCAGTGCATCATTCCCAGCTAGTCAAGAGAGTGAGTTGAGTGAGCCAGACGAAGACCCTGATGAAGAAAATGATCCCATTGTTCACTCCTTCGGTCCATTTGGTGCAAATTTATCCTCGAGAATGGCCAAATTCACAGCTGGGCATTCCCCAGAAGCTCGTGGTCGTGATGATCACAAGTTTAAGACATCTACTGAGAAGCGATCGAGCTCTACATCCACTGACGAAGGTGCTATCACTCCTGTCATTAACCATGTAGCCAATCAACTTGCCTATTCTCGTCTTCAATCCATGCCATTATCAACTATCCTCAGAAACCTTCCATCCAATCTCAGAGGTATTAGTCCTTCAAAGAAGGAGAACAAGGGCCTTACAAAGGACGATCTCCGAAAGATGTTGAACAGAACATCGTTCATCGGCGAAATCCATCGAGAGGGCAAGGACGCTGCGGGAAAGCCACTTGAGAGTGAATATTACTATATCCCAGACGAAGATACCGATCAGTCAAGAAAGGAGACAGTCCAAGAAGGATTAAGGAAACCTAGTCTGAGAAATTGTAGAAAGCAGCACAAGGTAACACTCACCAATCAATTGATTGATTTTTCTGATCTAACATCTTCGCAGCAATATTATTGGAAGCGTCCAAGAACTCCATAGATATGCTTAAGTACGACGACTTGAGGTTTCGCTCAAGGAAAGAATCGAATTGTCATGAGATGTAAAGGCTTCATAACTTCAACATCGATTCGCAAACTGTAAAATAAACGACATTCATGATGATCGTGTCCCGGTATGGTTGGATTGCATAATGAAAAAAAAAACTGTTTGTATACGATGATGGATGGATGATAGATATCAGGCGATGTTCCGGTCCCCATACCCTTTTATTTGCATAGCGAGGCGTCAGTTAATCATTTCGCGTTTGTATTCTGCTGGTTGCATATCTCTCGAGACGGTCTTGTACAGTCAGCGCATCGAGAGGTAAGAGCAACTTTGAAGAGTTTCAGACGAGGTTATCATGTATTAAAAACATCAAAAAAGCATTTAAGAAATCTGTTCCGTTGCAAGTGAATGGCGCAAGTAGATTGAGTACTAAAATATCGATATCTGATAAGACATAGAGAAGTATGAAGATATTGATGTAATGATATTGTTTGCGACAATGAGTGAGGGAAAACAATCATAAATATTGAGGAAGTCGCAAGGTTGTTGTTGTTGGGTGCACTGGGCAGCGAGTGGTTTAAAGTGGCGATAAGAAAATAAAAATGTTATCGATTAGATCCCCATAATTAAGGTTAAGCGACCCCGCATTGCGCTAGTACACGTGCCTCCAATTGAACCCGGACTTCGATTCAATCTCGAGACAATCCTGACGTGGAGAGATGTGAAGCTTGTTTTCTGGAAACACATGTTTTGAGAAAGGGACATGTATGAAAGAAACCATGTCATACCACTTATGTGCCAATGTATGAGGGAAGTCCGCATCAGGTCAAAGGATTTCTTTATTGGTGATTGAATGAATATTGATTGAATTTGAAGGATAGCTTGGGGAAGAGGGGTAAGATCATCAGTAGGAAAGCTTATTTGGTTGTTGAGAACTGGAGATCGGCATTACTATTTATCATCGTTCTTGCTTTATGAGGTTGTATCGATATTTACTTGCTTACTGGCTTACTGATTGGATGTCTATATGTGTGTGAATAGGAGACGGGTATGCTAACTGGTGGCATGCTAATTGGTGGTATGCTAATTGATGGTATGATCAATGATGGTATGCTAGATGACGGTATCCTAATTGAACTCTCGTGATTCTATATCCTCGGTCGAATGATTTCTTTGGGGTATTTATATTCGACTGAATAACTGATAATTGATATCTACGTTTCTATTCACCATTCAACACCTTTACAATTACAAGCACGAAAAATCAAAAGCTCAAAAGCTCAAAAGCTCATCGCAGTTTCCGTGTTTTGATAGCATATCTTCCATAACTATTGACGTCATTCGAAAAATCGAAACACCACGAATAAAGCTATCCTGCCATTTGCTCAGGTTCAATCGCCCTCTTGCAATCGATCAATAGTGAACAAAGCTATCTCCTCCTTGAACCATATACCCGTTGATTAGTCTCCCAATTGAAAACTCCAAACAAATCTATACTCTGCCCAACTATTGACCCGTTCAATATCTTCCACACCTTCAACCTCAAAGCCAACCTCAAACAAAACAACATGACATCAATCGCATCTCAGCAATCCAAACCCAACCACAGCGACGACGCTTCCCTTCCCCACCATTCCAAACCCACTTCCGATTCCACAGCCTCTCACCTCGCTGAGATCATTGAAGTATCCATCCCTGACGGACGTCGCAATTCTGGCGGAGAAACCTTGCCATCTTCAGTCGAGACCTGGAAACCCAATCTTGACAGACGTCAAAGTTGGAATCATCAGGATCTCAAGAGATTATATGTGGAAGAGGGATTGAAAAAGGAGGATTGGGACAATGATGCTGGAGCAGAGGCCTTGGGATATAGCTATGAGGGTGGTGAGGAAGGGAAGAAGTGAGGGATTGGATGCGGGAGAGGAGATATACGGAGTAGGGGGGTGGGTGATGGGGATATGTTGAAGGAGCATTATTGGGAGAGATTGGGTTGAAATAGCATGATATTTGGAGTTGAAGCAATGGATCGCAATAAGTAGATGTGGGTTTTGCAGGCTCAAGCTAAATTGATATCAATGAGGAAGGAAAAATGCACATCTTGGCATCGGCGATCGGTTTTGAAGGAAAAAATTAACTGTGGTCTCGGTCTATGACTTGGGAGATAAATGCTTTAGTATAGTATACATTAATGAATACTATTCATCCCTGCTTGACTCTCTACTGCCAAAACAAATCTTGCGTTATCGGAACTAGGTGTCCTTTTTGTTGGTTGGTATCTGACCTTAAGCTTGATGTCTATCACTTCAAAAGTGGCGGACAGCGGAATACCTCAATGCCAATCTCATGAAAAGATCCTCCATTTACTTTTAAAGATGAAGGGATCTCTGACGCAGGCATCCAGCCCCGTGGTGGGCCTTTCTTCAGATCTCCAAGATTGAGGTCTATCTCGCTCCGTTATTGAAAGAATACAGAAGTCTGTGGTTTATCAAGTGTCTAATGCAGCCCATCTCCTGAGTCCCTACACTTGATTTCGTGGAATTTGGGCTACCTCGTTGGTTTGAATATATCTTAGAGCCTGCTAGAAGATCATTGCGCTGAGGGTTTTGCGAAAGATGTTGCATGCCTCAAGGTTCTTACTAGGTCTGTTTGTATGGTTATATGACCTATATGTTGTATTAGCATCATACAACAATTTTGGAGCCTCCTCTGATTCTGAGGGGAAGGGTGGAACACTTCCCGCTCTCTCTAGTAAATAAAGGGGGGAGTGAGAGAGGAGGAATGGAAAGGAAAGGGAAAGTAAAACGAAATCTGGGGAATTTTCAATTGGATAAAGCAGGTTCTGAAACAATGTGTACAGTAGCACATACCATGGGAAAGGAGAGAGACACCATGAGGGGAAGTAAAGAATATCCCAAAAGACATGCTCTAGAACAATGAATATCATGAACGTCATGAATGTCAGGATAAGTTTGTTTTCTAACATGATCTCTCAGGTCGCTTGATAGATTTCAAACAACTGGACATATCACTCACATCACTTGGTAAGATCACACTCAAAACATTTCGTCTGTTGATATTATGTAATCTCACATGCAGATATATTAATCTCTCAAATCTAGTAAATCTTTCAAGTAAATTGTTGTCTGAAAACTCAAAGCAGATGATCATTGAAGACTTTCTTCTAACACACTTGGTTGGAGGTGAGGCTTCACCATGTAGTACATGGGACATCATACGTCACGTCACTCCATCCTTACCGAATGACAATTGAAACCCGTGGAATCTCATAAGAAGTAACAGCATAATTCATTGTATGAATACATTCATCGGTCGCATTATCCTGTCCTGCAAAACATTCTGATCGAACCAACCTACTTCGATAAAGGGAATCCCATGCCAACCAAAATAGCCGGCTCCTTAATATTGTGATGTGCATAACTCATAATACCAATAGCTCCCGGCTCCATCATCATCTGGAATTAAAAGTCCATAGCATAGCGAAGCCATCTCTTCGTGAACGCACGCAAGATGTGACCGTGAGCAACCTATCCAAATCATAATCAGCCACATCAATAGAAAAGCTCAACGGAACATCAAATCTTACTATCAAAATGTCAGCAGGCTCCCCACTCTTGCCATCTACGTGAGGGCTCTGCAGCTCATAAATCTACTCGATGAGTCTATCTAGACGCGTTTGTACTTCTTCTGCCGATCTGGGTTGAGCACCAAGTGTTAATCTCTATACAAAAGCCTCACCATATTAACATGCGCACGATAGATTTTGCTCACTCTCCGCCCTCACAACCTTGAGTCCAGATATCCCATTTTGATAGGTCTCTCTTAGCTCTGCTTTCTTTAATCTCATCTGGTTTCAAGCCCTCATAATCTCCATAATCCCACTCTGCGATGTCCTCTGTGGTGGTGATTTTGTTCTCTTGATCAAGTCGATCTTTTTGTGCAGGCCCGAGCAACATCGATAACGTATCAACAGCCCGTTTACGAGGTGAGGTAAAGACGTGCGTTAGTTTGGAAGGGTCAATGAGTTTGCCAGCGCCTACAAGGACTTCGCCCGTGCCTTGAACTTGAGCAATTCCATTTGCGGTGAGAGGAATTTCAGCCTTGCCAGTGCAGCGGCCGTTGATGGTCCATTCTGTTTCACCTTACATGTAATGGGAATATTAGAATTTGACTATCCATTTTCCAAGAAAGTGTGAATATCAACTTACCGTGTCGAGCGATGAAGACTCGTGGTGTGGTTGTGTTTGCGTCTGACATTATTGTCGAATAAGTTGAGTACCCCACTTTCGGACCACCCCTCTTTTGGACCACCTAAAATCTTACCCCATTTTAAGCACTACCTCCCAACTTCATCTTTAATAAAT
>PQXN01000469.1:0-18998 GCA_004786275.1 Botryotinia convoluta
ATATATATTCGATTTATCCCTTATAGCTAAAACTGACTAAGTTTTCCACTATTATTATAATATCATTATTATTATTTATTTAACTAACCTCCAAGAATATTATTAGGGTAAAGAAGATTGAATAAAAGTGTATAAAATCAATTAGCATTCTTTGCTTTATTTAGATATGAAAATTCAATCTTTCAATTTTTATTTGTATATAAGTAAAATTTCTAATATAGAATAGCGATGTAAATTAGAGATTTAGATTTAGGTTGAGTGTTTTGGGCATAGCTAATAGAAAGATATATTGGTATTTGTAAGGGTATGATTGTTAATATGGTGGATATAGATAAGGCTTTATTGAATTAATTAATATAAATAGAATATATAAATCATTTACTAGAATCCAAAAGTCAATATAGGCAAAAGAAAAATAAGCTGGAATATGAATTAGAGTTTCTAATAACATCTAGGGCTTTTCTCAATATAAAACTAATTTATATATAATTAAATCTTATTAAATGATATTTTAGAGAAGAGGATTTGAAACAATAACTAATCAATAAGGATTCTATAAAGCTTTTCAAGAAAGCAAGAATTGATATTGAAATAATAATAGGGATGATAATTGAATAAAGTATTTCGATAAAGAATTGTAATGATTTATATGTGAGGTAATATTTAGAAGGAGAAATTAGAAAACGATATAGGAGAGTATAGATTATTATACAAAATTATGATTAGAAAGAGTTTGCAATAGTATAGGAGTTTCGCTATATATAAAGATATAGAAAATAAGTATTTCTAATAGTTGATAGTTCTATTAATAAGAGATTGAATAGATTGAAGATAATAAAATTGAAAGAAATAAGAGATATGATTGAGAGAATGAATATAATAAAGGATTATAAAAATCGTTGGGATAGGTTTGTGGTTTTGATTTTATGAAATGAGCTCTATATTGAATAGCAAATTAAGAATATCTTATATTAAAATAATATTATCTTTATAATTGTTTATAATTGAATTTGAAAATACTTAGCTTTATAAATATATTTTCATTCTTTTTATCAAAATTCAATAATAAACAGGTTACAAAAAGTGCCGATTTTATTCGTCAGTAATGAATTGGGCTATTTGTCACTAACAAATAAATATATTAATATTATAATGTACACAATAAAAATTTGTATGGGGATTTATATTGAATTTCTTTTCGTCCGGAATATTAATTTTGCCACCACAGGGTATAGTTACCTGGGTATAAATCAACTACCAGCGTCCCTCGATGATCGTTTCATATCTAGTCTCTTGATGTTACTTCATTCCTTTGTATCTGGTTTTCTATCATTGTTGCTTCAATTCTGGGACAACTTTGCTTTGATGTCAGCTGCTGTCTGTCTCTTTATTGTTTTTTCTCGCTTTTCGTGGGCAGTAATTCAGTTTGAGGTACACCAATATTTCGTCAAGTACTCTCTGGCTACATAGATGTGTTTTCGGTCCATTATAAACTGGCAATGTCACAACCTAATTATAACTTGGACGTCAATTGTGTGTTTATTTTATACGTTGTCTTGATCATATTGTCCGATGGATGACCCAACGTGACGCCCGCAAGCATGAAATTATGATGTCGTAATGGATATGGCGATATTGGATGATAGTTTTCCCTAAGCAATAGGGGCGATTGAGCGACGATCCACCCCGGGGAAGATGAGAAGAAACAACGAGTCTTAAACAAGTCTTAACCACCATATTGTTCTGTCGACCAGCTCCACCTTGAACCTCCTTCAGACTTTTAGGCAGTTGTTACTTCATCAAGCGGGTGATGTAACAAGTGATATTTCTGACCATGGGTTTTTGCTTCATGTTAAAATGTCAAATCCTCACACCACAATTCACAAGCATAAACATCTGCATGATTGTCGGCATTTTCAGCAATGCATTTCTCCAATGACATATCTGATTCAAAAGTCAACAATTGATGGTATTCAAGGATTAGAATTATGCTCTTGTGCGCAGCTCTTAAAACATTGTCTCAGATCTGTCCGTATCAACCTTCTATTCTCGTCAAAGAAGTGTCTCAAGTTTAGGGAATCTTTGTAGCTGAACGTCACACATCTGTCTTTGATTAGGAAAATTAGGGTTGGCTTTAAATAACTCGAAATAACATATTTCCCAAAATTGTATTATACCTTACTGTTTTATTGATATATGATATCTTTTGATCGCTGTTTTGCAACAGTCTTTTCCAAAACCGAAAGTAACATCTGTCTGACATAAATCCATACAGCATTAAGATATATTTTTGTTTTTCTTTCTTGATCATATTACTGCTTTTGAAATGACGAGACCGACATCTCAATTGTTCCAACAGGTGCGCATCAGGCCAGAGGCCAGGAGTCATCAATTGGTTCAAGAGTGCAACATCGAAGAAAGTGCACATGTCCAAGAGCAAGAAAAGTTCGAAGACAGCTTACTGCAGAAATGTCCTGCCTATCTTTGGCCTGGAAATTCTTACCAAAAAGCGTGTCCCCGGCCCATTTTAATCGAAAAGAAGCACCAAAAACTACTAGAAGACTTACATGAGGCGTTGACGATAGCAATCACGGATATTGTCGAGAGATGGTGGACCGATCAAAATGCACACTTTTCTGATCGTATGCCACTAAAACGAGAAGAGGAAAATCTTCTACGTGTGAGTTCACCAGCCTTTTAATGCCAGCTAATTGAGTTCCAATTTTCCCTAGTATTCTGATGGCTAATTGCTCTTCAATTAGTGGATGGAAGCTCAAATTATTGACAATAAACTCCCGATGTACCGCGAGTGTCGGGGTTCGTGGCGACCAGACTTTCTTGTTGAAGACGTACTTGACGAGAATGGCCTGGCAGTGGAAAACTATCGCATTACTGAGATTAATGCACGTTTCTCATTTAATGCTCTCTTCCATTCAATCTTTGCATATGAAGGCCTGGAAGACATGGGAGCCGGAAGAAACGGATTGAGGTGTGCAGCAGATCCAACAAAGGTAAATATTTATGAAAGTCTCAGAAAGACAATTCAATACATCAAGTGAATTGCTTTCTAACATTGGATAGTTACTTGACGGAACCATCAGTCTCTTTCAGACGGGGGTTCCATTGCACCTTCTTAAGGGTAAAGAACCAGGCATGGATATCCATATGCTTCTTCATATTGTTCAACAGCGGTTCGGGTTCAGACCCAGAATCATCACTCCGGCACAGCTCAGGCTTTTCCCTCTTGATAATGGTATTGGATATAAACTTTGTTGTTTGGTGGGGCAGAATGAAGAAATCTCCCCTTCAGCCTGGCGGACCAATATTGGCGAAGTCGTTGAGGAAATCTATCAGATCGGCCTTGAGCTACATCAATCAGAGCTACTCGCCCTAGAGCCGGAGATGCTGCGTCAGATTAGTCTCCGTTGTTTCAATGACTTCCGTTCAATCTTTCTGACACATGACAAGCGAATGCTCGGTATATTGAAGCAAGAGTTGGCTTCGCTGGTTTCGCGGTATGTGATCACTCGTACACAAGCACAGATTTTAGATCAAGGAATCGCGGATACATACCTTCCTGGATCAAAGGAACTGGAAAGACTCTTTTGCCTTGCACAGCAGTTTCCCGATATACGAAATGAGTTTATTTTGAAGCCCATTCGTAGTGGCAAAGGAGCAGGAATTGTGTTTGGTGACGAATTCACAGCTGAAGACTGGATCTCCGCCTTACAGCTTCAACGGAGCGCTCAGATAGTTTCAGGAGTTACCTGTGTAGTGCAGCGTCGCATCACTCCCAGACTTTATGGTCTTGTTCTGAACTCTTCCGGTGTTCGTGTTCAATATCCCCTCATCGGAACATTTTTTGTCATACACGGGAGATTGCTCGGCCTTGGCGCATGGCGTAGTAGTCCTGACAAGATCTGTGCTGTCAGTCATGGAGGAGCCTGGGTTTGCTCAGTCATTTCTCGAAATGAAGATTAGTACTTTTGTAGCTTATATTTTGATGTCTCTTTTGCTTCAATGATTGAATTCTAATTTCTCTTCGGGTCGTTTCAAATCCTGTTTACTATGAGCTTGAACGTCATCTCAGCTCAACCAAAAAGACTTCATTAATCAAATGCACACAGCAGAAATAATTTGAATCAATATTTATCTAATCATACCTATGCTACTCAGGATAGTGTGTAACTATTCAACTTGTCACCTAGGGATAAATTCTCCGGACGATCAACAATGAAACATTCTTGATTTTCAAGCCAGCCGCAAATACTAAATGACGTTATCAATACACAGAAATTCTCAAGAGGTTTAATATTTCTAAAGTTGCGTCGAAAATGGCCAAGCTGACAATGTCACACGCTTTGGGGTCGCAAATATGAACTTTGATCTACATTACTGTCATTGTTCAAGTCACGGAGAGACTGTGAGGAATTTGAGACCAAATTACTTCCCCATCTTGAGTAGCTCAATTATTGCTTGAGTAATCCACTGGAGTTATAGGGCTGGCATATCATTATGCGACACCGGAAGATCTCAAGGTCTTGAATTATGTAATATGTATCTTGCTATGAGATGATGTCGCAGGCAAAGTTAAAACATGCCACAGCACATAGAGTATTACTGAAGTACAAAATATGTACAAGAAAAGGCCGATAGCCCCAGCAACAGCTGTTATTGATCCACATTAATTCTCCACTATCTTGCATACATCCCTCAAGAAAGTGTGATTTCAGAAACAAAATCTGAGTTTCATTTGAGCATGTTATTTCGCATTAAGAAGAATTCTATAGGCATCTCATAAAAAGTCTCCATCAAAAAGAATCAATTGTATGAGAAATTGCAATCTCAATGTTGCAATATCGTGAAGAAATGAAATCTAGAGATTTGAATGCCTTTGAAATCTTTAAAGGCGAAATACGGTTATGAAGTATATTAATCAACGACCCTCAAGCTTCTGTTGGAAGTTTGAAGATTACATATTCCGAATTATAAACTTCTCTTCGATCTCTATAAAGCTCTTGTATAACACAATAGTATCGTGAATGATCTGAATGATATAGAAAGCTAAGTTTAACACTATCAGTAATAATTCAACAAATAATAGAAGGGTAACTATAATCGGCAAAGCTTCACGTTGTCGCCCTCTGCCGCTTTTTTCGATTTTTCGAACTTCTAGATGTCCATCTCAATATTTGAGGTATGTTACTTTCTCTGAATTTCCTCGCAATTTTGTAACATTTCACCATCCGAATCATTCTTTTTCTCGGCTATATAACATGATCACGTAGAGAGTAAGATAACGGACATTTAATGTGTATATCAACTACTACTGGAAAACAGGAAACCATGTTTACTGGTGTGTTATATAGGAATTTGCATTGAGCAAGTTAGAGTTAACTGAAAAAGAATTGACTGATGAGTCTCAAGCATGAATCAACAGTTAAGGAGGACATGCATAGTGATGAGGGTGTTATCAGTGTTGATTCTAGGACGACATAGTGGATTGATAGTACAGCAAGAGACTTTTATTGGTTCAAAGATCCGAACGGCCTCGCATCCCATCGGACTCGCCGGAGATGGCGATGGGGGTCTTTAATCTCATTTCGTGAATGCAGCCATCGCCGGTTATCCATCATAATGATTGATCCCCTAGGGAGATTCTGGGGGTCCAAGTTGATGGCCCATTCCTGGGCTCCTTTATCATACAAAATTGCCTTCAGTTCATCCAATGCCTCAGCAGCCTCTGGATTCAACGAAGTTGTGATATCTTCCCGGAAACGTAGTTGATTTCCATCACCTACTTCCTGTCTCATCTGAAGTAAATTTCCCACAATATACTGCTCATCCCTTTTTTTTTGGAATTCAGGGGGAACGACGATCATATAGTTGGGGCTAGAAAGCCACGTCCGTGCGTGAGGTGAGAGTAAGGTGAGGAGTCGATCGACGCCTAATAGCGATAATGTCCCACCTCCGCAGCGATCTGGTTGAAGGACTTGGAGCGCAAAATATCGAGGCGGATGACTCTCATAACTACAATCCGTATGCCAGTCAAAGCAAGACATCGTCTCCGAGCGAGCTTGGTGTCCATGACTTTGGACACTGCCTGGAGAGGGTCTAACATCCCAGAACCACCCCCGCTCGGCACTGTGGGTTATTGGAAGGCCATGGTTATGGTTCTTGTTAAGGTTACGAATTAGGTCTTGTAGGTAGGTGCTTTTCTCATCCTCAAATCTTAATTGCAATTGCAGTACCCCTCTTGTTTCCAGAATATCGTGTACGGCTTTCAAGTGAGATGGTTGAAAAGCCGAGCCTGATTTGGGAACTTCAATCAAGGGGATGAGGCTAGAAACTTCATGATATCCTTTACACAGTTAGTATTGTGAAAATAGATGGTCGATGAAGAGAAATAAGACAAGTCTTACTAGTAGGTAAAGTTAGAGCAAGATGACTGGCTGTTGCCTGCGTTACTGTATGACCAGCACGAAGAAGTCGCTGCATGATGTGAGAATAACTACTATAGCATTAGAAAGTACGAAGAAGTGAGGAAGCGACGGTATTGACAGTTTCCTTCACTTTAAATAATCTTCACAAGGGGACGGACTCATCATCATTAATTCCGAAAGATTCCAAAGTCAATGTTTTTCACCAATTACAAATTACTAAACGTTTCACAACTAAGGTTGAAGTGATTGCTGCGCCGCCAAATTTGACTGTCAGACTTCAATTCGGGTTCACAGCTTGAAGATTAAATACAACCAGCCATTGTTAATGAGATCTTGTCACATGATATACTCCATTTGGTTATTGGAAATCCACTTTTTGGAAGAAATTGCATGGTTTTATTGATGACAGAGACATTTTGGTAATTTCGGTCGATCAACAAGGTGTTTGTATGGATGTTCAGCCGTAGACATGTATTGAACTAAGATGGTTTCAGCAAGCAAAGAGATTTACATGAGTCAGGCAGGTAATAGTACATTAAAATTTGCGTAGCTAGACACAATGGGAAGAACAAATTTGAGTGTTAACTTTAAACTAATGAAAAGTAATGAGTACATATATCGTCAGTACTGTACTACTCAACACGTAACTCTCTGCATGATTCTCGTACACGTGTGTGCCAAGTAATAAGATGTACTCACCTGAAATACACTTTGGCTCAATATTGCACAGAAAATGTTTCAACCGCGACGATTCATTGAAACCATCCTCGAAAGTATTTTCTGTGGAATGTGACACCAGCCACAACATTTGCTATCCACACGCAATGAACATGACCCCGGTACTTGAAAGATATGTAGATCTAATAGACGGAGTTGAGGTTTGGTTAAAACATCGACTCATGTCATTTCCACAGTATCTAATTGCTCATCCCGACTTCAAATCAACTTTTCGCTATGCATGATTATTCTGAGAAGTCTCTACCGATAGGTTATAAATGGCGTTCATCCAAATGGTTCACCCTCTCAACCATTGCAATCGCTTTATTTGCTGGTTTGTCTATTCGACCCCTTCTAGTCACATTAAAGACCAAACTAATACTGAACAGAAACTTTCCTATATGGATTTCTCGTCCCAATTCTGGGGTATATGCTTCAGGAGCGTCTCCATGTAGATCAATCTCGAATTCAGATATTCACATCTGCCGTACTTGCTCTCCACGGTGCGCTGGCCATGCTGTCTAGTCCTATAATTGGGCATTTTGCCGATAAAAGCCCGAATCGCAAGTTCTGGCTGTTATTTTCTCTTCTATGGTGCATCATTGGCACTTGTATGGTAGCAATCACTCATTCAGTCGCTATATTATTCATAGGGCGTGCAATGCAAGGAGTTGCTGGGTCCGCTGTATGGATCATTGGCTTTGCAACAGTCGCAAGCATCTACGAAGAGAACGAGCGAGGTTTTGGATTGGGTATGATGTCATCCTTTGCTAACACGGGGACAATTGTTGGACCTGCTGTATCTGGTTTGCTTTTAGAGGTTGCAGGTTATTGGGTGACGTGGTCCGTTCCGCTCGTGATTTTAACAATTGATCTTCTAGCACGTGTGATTATGATAGAGGCTTCGTATACAACTGCCCCTTTGACTCCGGATAGCAATCCAGAGACAACGAGTTTACTTCCCGAAAGAGGGGACGATCACAATGTATCTGGTGGTGGGAGGTTCTGGAGAATAATGCTGACTGACGGTCGTGTCGTTACCTGTTTATTGATGACGATTACGAGTACAGCTGTGAGCACAAGTTTTAACGCCACTCTGCCTCTGCAAATTCATGAGATGTATGGATGGGGCCCTACTATCGTTGGGCTCCTCTTTGTTGGTCTTGTAGTTCCCGGACTTCTCATCAGCCCAATAGCCGGCTGGACTCGTGACCGATTTGGAGCACGAATTCCTGCTGTTATTTGTTCTATCATCCAGGCAGTATTTTTGGGACTTTTAGGTATTTCTGGTAGTCAGGCTGGAGGTGGTGCGCTCTAAATAGCGTCTATCGTAATCATAGGTGGCCTGCGACCATTTGTGTCTGGTAACGCACCTGTTGAGTTGGTTGGTACGTCAGCTTATATTCCTATGATGTAACTGTCATGACTATTATGATAACAAGACATTTTAGCTGCTGGGAAAGCACTTCAAAAAGACACTCCTCATGCTTTTGGGTCTCAAGGGTGTTTGTCGCGCGTATTCTCCATGCTCGATGCTGGTGCATCTCTTGGGACGACGCTAGGTCCTATTATTGGCGGTTCCTTCAAAGAGCTGGTCGGGTACCGATATATGAACTGGACTTGGAGTAAGATATCTATGCCCACTTTATTAAGTCGCTAATGAACGACAATAGGCTTTTTGTATCTCATAATTGCCGTTCTTGCTCTGTCCTTTCTTGGACATAAAGAGAAAGATGAAAGGCTTGGCTCTGAGGAAAGGATCTAGCAAAAGAATGTCTATACCAGGGTAAGACGCGAGGCATCAAGCTATATGATGTAGAGGTTATGTGAATATATGCTCACTGCATTTTTTGGTTGGAGGTAGCTAAAGCCGGGGGACGTGAAGTTAGAGTTACCGTGAATTTAACTTCGGGGTTACCCCACCATGATGTAGCTTAGCAATTTGAGATATGAACCAGGATCCAGCCCCAGCCTCCCAATAATTTTTTGCCTTCTATTATATCCACTCTGTTGACCCACGTGTGTGCTCACCACCAATCCAGGACGAAGAATCACTTTCTGTATTGGGAAGTATTGAATTTGGAACACATTGGAATTGTCAGATAACCTTATCTCGCTCGAGCCTCGTCTATGTAAATCAACATCATCAACCGTTGTAGCCCAAAATGATCATCACGCAGACATACGCATCAGCAGAAAGCATACATGCAAGGAAGTGGAACAGATCATTCGAGCACGCATCAAGTGGTAACGGCATCAATTTTGATTATATTTACTCTCTTATGTTTTGAATCCCAAGTTTCACCAGCAATTCGCAACTTTGTAACAGTAACCTTAACCACTCAATCCGTTCAATATTCCAGCATTCAAACACAATTCAATGCCAACGATCCATAAATTTAATTACTTTCCCCGCAGTAATACTTCGCTCGAAACCATCCAAATTATCCAGGAACACAATTCGTGCCAGATGTTTATTTTCCGGTATAATGAGGAAAAAGCTCTCTAATCGTTCTGTCAAAGTTCGAACGGAGAGAATATCATCTCTTGGAGGCGATCGAAGTAAACGAATCTCCAGGCTCGCTTGTGGTGTATCATCCAGTCGGTCCAAGATGATTTGCCATTGCAAGATACCATAATCCTTTTCTCGCATAAAAGCTTCGATTCTCTGAAACTCAAAATAAGCAGCATACCATTTAAAGCTGAACCGATGATCACGCCCTTGCATACGTATAATACGTAGGAATTTCCGGTCATGCTCAGGAACTACAGTAGAGGCAGTATCCAGAAGTGGATGAATGGAGCCAATGTCGCCGGTGATATAGCGTATTAGTGGGTTGCGCAATCTTTGGAGCGAAGTTTGTACTATGAGACCTTTCCCTCCTTGTGGAAGGCATTTGGAAATGAGTGGAGCTATACCATCACTGACGGAAGGGGGAAAGATCTCGAGTAACATACTTCTCGTGTCAAAGATAAAATCGGTGGCAATTTCTTTGACATCTTGCTCTCCAGTCAACTTTGGACTGCTGATTGCCCAGGGGCCCGCTTCAGCACTACCCATTATAGAGAAAATCTCAACATCACCCAGTACAGACTTGATAAACACGCGTTGAGGACTGGTCAATGGTTCCGAGGTGTAGATGATCTTGTTCAGAACGATACGCTCACGATCCTCTTTCACCATCAAGGAGATGTGTTGGACAGTCTGAACAATTTGGCTACCGTCGCCAGTGAGAGCGTTGACATGGTAGTTAGCTAGAGATTGTACAACTTCGGCTGGTGGCATGTAAGCACCGGCGCTAAGCACAGTCCCTCCTGCATTTTCCATCATTTCTGTTACCAAATCCAGTGATCTTGTATTTGTCAGTTTCTCCAGGATAAGTAAGAAAAAGCTCTTTATGGATTAGAATGAAGTACCTATAAAATCCTCCAGCCAAGTGAGTAGACAACACCAAGTCTTTCGGTTCAATGACACCACAGACTCTAAGCAAATCTCCCATCTGAGCCCGCTGTCGACGATTCTCACGCGCATCTACGGCGAACATCATGGGAATTGAGCCAGATCCACCGCCAGTAATACTCATGTATGAGCCATGACGATACGTATTTCTCGGATCCACATCATGAGTGAGTCTTTTAATTGATTTGTACCTAATCCAAATTAGTTCCCAAATGCAGTCAAGTTTAACGCGGGTGGAAAAATGACACACAATGTTTTTTTATCAAGCAATGGCTGTTCTTGAAGATCTGCTCTCTTCTCTTTACTGAAAGTGGACTCCTGAAGTTTCATGACTGTTTTTAAATCGGCTGGGTACAAAATACCCTCATTGTAGAAAGGATGATTTTCCGCAACAGCCAGTACTTCTGCCAATGAGTACCTGCCTGTAGCCATGACTGCGAAAATATTGAACTTTAAAAATTGTGAGACTTTACAATCAATTGTGCCAAAGTAAAAGCTATATTCGACGAAAAATGACAAGGTACCTCACTTAAATATGAAGACAAAAATGTGCAAAATCAATTTGGGGATTTGGGGATGGCGAAGAGATACAAATGAGAGACAATTGACAACTCAATTGAGTGTGCTTCTTCCCTGACTCAGTTTATTGGGGGGGGGGGGGGNGGGGGGGACTCACCTTGAATCATATTGATTCGAACATTCAGCCGTGGTAACATTACATAGTACAAAAAGCAATAACGTGGTTTATCAGTGGGTCGGCCATATCAGTGGGTCGGCCACTTTCACCTCGAATTATTATTCTAAAGCTATATTATTCAACAACAATTAAATCAATTGATTAAAACTATTAAGAATCTAATAATCTAGAATCTATTATATTATTTTGATAAGTTCTTGTATTATGCCCAATCTTCTTACACTTACTATAGTATCGATTAGAAGATGCTTCCTCATTAGAATTCCTTCCCTTTTGATGCTTGTCGCGTTGAATCTGAATATCAATCTCTTGCTAATATAATATATCTTTAGCCTCTTATTTATTAAGTATTTCTTCATTATATAATTAAATCTTTTTAGTATATCGATATTTGCTTAATACTTCATTTGCCTTTCGAAGTATATAATTCTTTATATTTAAAAGTGTATTCTTATGGGCTAATCTCTTTATACCTTTTGCTAGAGTCAATACAGTTTCAAATATAGGTGTGGAAAAGCTTAATTGATAATAAGCTATTCAAGATTTTATTAGAGTTGATTATAAAAGAGCTTCAATTGGATTGTAAAGTGTTTAAGAAATCTAAGTGTTTGAATTAATAGATGAAGGGGTAGATGTACAAATCCGAATATCCAATTTCGAAAGTATAGCTTGAGAATCGAATAATATTAAACCTGCTCCTCGAAAACCAGCTTTTATATTCTAAGCTATAATTGATTATTGATATACAACTTTAAAAGCTATAAGGAATTCAACCTTAGTGATATAGTTAATATAAGCTTTGACAAATCCATCAATTTGATAACTATATGCCTGTTTCAATATACCAAAACAGTCAACATCAAATGATTGAGTTAAATGATTTGAATACGATAATAGCTTGATTACTATAATGTTATTTGACTTATAGTATAATTGAAAAGATATTGATTTATGACTTTTATGTCTATCTAATATTAGCATTCAATATTTGCTCTTTGTTTAATAAATTATATACTTATCAAAATGCTTTAGTCATTTTAGTTCTATTTCATTATTCGTTTATCTATTAGAAGTAGTTTTAATAGCCCAATCTACAGAAAAACCGTTTTCTGTATACCAATTAAAAAGGTAATATTGTTCTTGTACAACTAAGAATAGTAATATAGTTTCCCCCTCTCCATTATTATATATAATTGCTATAGCCTATTCTTTATTGTCTAATTGTATTGCCTTGCTTTTGCTATTTCGTTTAGCATTAGTTATCACTATTCTAGGATATATTATATTCATTATAAAGCCAGTTTCATTAAAGTTATAGAAATTGTAGTCGAGAAGACCATATTTTGCTTGCATATTCGAAACTAAGTGAAACTAGTTTTCAATAAGCTTAGGATCTTTGTAGAGAGCTTTTGGAAAGTTATAAATATAATTAAAATATATTTTTAATTTTGTATAATGCTTTACGAATCGATAAGCCTAAAGCTTTTCAACCTTCTTTGCTTTTTGTGTTTCGAGTATATAATTTATTATATCTTTAATAATATTCAATTTAGATGAAAATCCTTTGCTATTTATATCAAATATATATTGAATAAATATTTCCTTTTCTAATTTAGTCAAATTATGACTTTTTGGTCGACTCTCAGCCATATTAGGTTTACCTCGAATTCTATCACCCAATGTAGATTGAGGTACATAATAGAGCTGAGCTGCTTTTCGAATTGTTAATTTTTTATTTGATTCTATAGCTTGAATAGCTAAGATTATGTGTGCTTCTTTAGAATCAATTTCTATGGTTAATTATGAAAAAAACATGTGTCGAATATAGAATAATAATTCGAGGTAAAAGTGGCCGATTTATTGATATGGCCGACGCACTGATAAACCACGTTATCATATTCTAATCTTTGTAAATCTATTTTATAACCTTAATTATAATAGTATTATTGTTAATCAGATCTTTGAATACTTAATACAACTTTGACTCAGTTATTATATCTATTGAATTAGATTCTCTATCAATCTATTTAATCTTCACAATCTTTTGTTTCTTATATACTTTTTGAATTATTATAATATCGATTATTAGTCTCTTTTTATTAATAATATCAAACTTCATAAATTAATCATAAAGTAATTTGAAGTCAATATATATAACCAATAGGATCTTATAATTTAGAATGATTTTGTTGATTATATCTTTGATTACTATACTAATATCAAAGCCTAAAATTATACTATAGAGCTCTAATACTAATATACTTCTAGTAATTCTTTTACATTTGATTAATAATTAATAGATAATATTAGCTTTGTTATATTTATTTATTAAGATAATAATATATTCAATCTAGGAGGATAAATCTTTGTTATTAACAAAGGATATATTAGTCAATGTAATTAGTTTGAGAGAGTCTATATCAAATAGGATAAACTATAATCTTTTTTTTAAATTATTAATTTGCTATTAAATATATTTATTAAGAGAATTAATATCTTCTTCTTTTGGGTTAATAATTTATATAATATAAAATAAATCAAAAGCTGTTTTTAGTTGATATATAGTTGATATATATACTTCTCAAGTATATTATATCATATATTAGTTTTTTATTATTATTGACTTTCTTAGTTTCCTATATATTTTGTATATATTGGATAATTCTAATTTAATTAAATGTAAGTTTTTGTATTGTTTTTGCTAATTAAGAAAGATTGTACTATTATTTTGTTGAGTGATTAAATCATTATTGAATTTGAATAATACATTTAATATAAATGTTTTGTATTCTTTTATTATAAAGTTAATATTATTAAGTTCTTTTTGTTTACGATTTATAAACTTATTGTTAGTAATAATAAGGATATTATCTATTTATAGTTTAATAATATTGAATATTGTATCATTATTGATTGTATAGAAAAAATATAGATTGTAAATTGACTATACTATCTTGAGGGTATTAATGTAGTACTTATAGTATATATTAAATCAATAATTGCCTACTTTTAGAACACTATATAATGATTATATAATTTATAGGATAAAATCCTTTAGGATATCTATTTCTATTAATAATTATATATAAAACTTTTGAATTAAGTTTGATATCGATTGTATATATACTTACATAATATCATAAATACTTATAGTTACTTTATTCCTAGGCAGTATTATTAGCTAACATATTATATTATAAATGATTATATCAAAACAGTACTCTTTCCTTGATTTTTCTATACTTATATAACTAATCGAGACTTTGAAAATATCTTATTGGTTTCTTTATTTTTAATCTCATTAACAAATCGAGAATTGAATATCCTTATGTTTGCGGGTATATCTATAATCATTATAAATTGAAAGATACTATTTTTTATTAGTCTATTAATTTATTTTTAATTTAATTTAATAAAGATTATTGATATTAGAATATTAATAGATATTATATAATATATAATATATTGAATGTTATTAGATTCGTTTTTATCTAAAAGATATAGTATTAGATTTAGTAGTTGTTTTATAGATTCTATAAGTTATTTATTTTTATTTGATAAAAAGGTTTTAGGTGTATTTATATTAATTTGTAGATTATATATTAATAGAATATACATATACAAAAGACTATAGTAATTCTGAGAATTTTTGGATTTATTTAAGAAGGGATTTTCTAGGTTTTTATTAGATATAATAATAGAAAAAGGGGGGGATACAACTTTGCTTAAAATAGATAAAGTTATATTATTCGGATTTCCTTGTAATATAATATTTTCAATTTCTAATAGTATAGATTATAGTATTTATATTAATTGTATTATTTCTTCCATTTATATAAATTCTATAGATTATATAGATATAGATTACTTAAATTATTCGAATTGATTTTAAAATTGATTTTGCTTTTCTTCTATATAAGATTTGATTTAAATAATACGAAATTCCATTGATTTACTTAATAATTATATAGTATATATTTCATCTTTTATATATAATAAGTAATATGATTTTATTTAACTCTTATTTTCTTTTTATATTCAAATCTTCAAATTAATAAATAGATTGTATAAAGCCATTATAAATAATCCATTATATTAACTTAAAATATTAGAAACTTATTATATAATATTATTCAACTATATCGATTAATTAATAGACTTTGATTGGGATACTTTTTATTCTCATTAATATAGGTATTATATATTGAACGAATTTCTTATTAATAAAGTTCGTTCTGGTATTATATATAATATAATCTGATGGATTAGTATAAGTATTTATTTAGTACTTTCGGAGTATATTGAAAGTATATTTCGCAATAATGTTATTTAGCTATTATATTATTTGAAACCGTATGTCTTTATTGATTATATATAGAATAAGATTATTATTGATATATATTATATTTATTATAATTGAGTAATTGAAATCGATATTATCCTTTAGGCTGAACTTGAATTATTTAAGTGATTTGTTGTATTTCTAATAGTATTGATAGAATTTGATGAGTTTATCAATTTCGGCTTACAAGATATCGTTATAGCTAGCTTATTGTAGTACTTGTAAGAGTTTATAAGCTGAGGGGTAATCAAAGTAATAATATAAATATTATAATTCTATATTAGTAAGATATGTTAGAAGTTGTGGCACGTACGCTTAGCTACTATGCATATATCACTTCCACTTCATAGTTAGACTTTACCTTAGTATGATTAATCTATATAGTTAATAATATATACATTCCATTGGCCTGCTCCTTCATTGTGAATAGGTTATGAGTCTGGTAGTTCTATAATAAGACTAAAGCTGAAAGCTCTTTGAATAGCTTATATTGTCAAAGTAGAGATTGATGACGAGAAGCTTCTATACAATACAATATTAATATACAAAGTGTGTACAGCAAATAGATTGCTAAGCAGCAATAGCGAAATAACTATTTATATTATATCTTTTCTTCAAATAAGAAAACTACAAGTTATTATTAAAAAGACCATCTATTCCGACTTAATACTGAAAAGCATTACCTGCTATATAGTATTCGATATCACTTCAAAAATTATTATTTATAAATCAAAATATACTACTTTCAATTACTCTATCTTAAAAAGAATTTCTTTGTTCAAAAACTAATATATCCAAATTGGGATATTATAGTTTAAATAGTATCTTTTCTACTCTTTTATTTCATTATTAAATATGTTTAGATTATTGATATAAGTTTTCTACTTATAGAATCTCAAAATAAATAAAGATATTAAATCTAGGGATTACTTTAAATATATTTCTTCTTTTATTCAAAAGAATCATGAATATTAGATTTGTTAAATAAGAATTCAATTTCGAGGAAAAGGCTGATTCTATATATATACAAAGATATTGTATGAATATGTATGAATTATAATAATAGACATTTTAATCCAGAATTTCGAAGAATTTTAAGTTTTCAGTGGTAATAGCAATGTTATTACAAATATTCGACTCAATATCAATAAAAAGGTTATTTTTCTTAAGGATAATATTAATATATTATCTTATATTTGTTACTTATTATTTGATAATAATAAAGCTTTAATTGTATGAATATTGATTACATTCAACATAGTGAATAGCTTAATTCATTAACTACTATATTACAAGCCCTAAGCGAAAGCGAAAGAAACTAGCTCTTTCAGTAGGTCTATATAAGACCTACTACTTCCTGTACATAGCTAGCTCTTTAGACAGAATACAATATAGACAATTAAGACCTACGAATACGTGGGTGCTACGTCTTCCGTATTCTTCTCAAAAACAACAATAATCATTAATTATAATATTAAAATAATATTTATCAATTATAATCTAATTTAATTTTTATCTAAATACTAAACCCTGAATATATTCAAAAAAGTTTTAATTATAAACTACTTTAGCTAATACAATGATTAACAAAATTAATTATTTACATTCTATTAATCAAATTAAAGATTAAATACTAACAAAAGAAAATATTTAAATATATCAATTTGTAATATAATTATAAAAATAATTATAATAATAATAATAATATTAAGGAAATTTCTATTGATTATAGAAATAAGAGTCTTTCTTAAATCTGTTTTTAAAATAAAAATGATTTATTCATTAAATTGTAATCTCAAAACTATTAATACACTATTATACTAATTAGATATACAAAACTATAATATAAAAATATAATATAACTTTTAAGTAATAGCAAAAAGATCATTTTTAGAATATACTTACTTTTATCGAAATCAATTTTATTTGAAAGCTTATATAACTAAGATATCAAATGAATTCTATAGCTTTTTCTTTTATAAAATATGATTAAATTGAAAAAGTATATATTAGCTTTTAAAAGCTCAATAATTCTAATGTAAAAGAGTATTTATAATGAAAATTATTATATTTGTATATATATAATTGAAAGTATAATAATTATAATTACTTAATTTAATTAAAACAATAAGATCTAATTTATTCTCAATATAATTATCTAAATTATCCTTTAGATTAAAATTAGTTTATTCTTTTATCAAAAACTTTTTTTTCATAATAAATACAGCAAATTATTACTAAATAAAAATATACAAATTAAATATCTTAACTTAAATATATATTTTATATAAGCAAATCGAAATCGTTTCATTAGTTTATACAATCCTATTTAGCTTAGCCTAAAGATAAAGAAAGATTAGAGTATTAATGATTTGTTATTAAAGGAATAATTGCTAAAAAAGTAAAATATATATAATATAAATAAATAAGGGATTTCTAATAGCTTTGAGAAGAAATCGAATATTATTTTTGTAAACTTTTATTTACTACTACCCTTTGTAATATTGAGTATAAATTATAACTAGCTTTTCCCAAATAAATAAATATTATTATCAAACTATATTATATTATATTATTGAAAATAATTTCAGCTCTTATAAAAATAAACCTAATAAAATATAATAAAAAACGAATATTCATTTAAGAAACTTTTGAGCTTATACTTTATAAATCTTTATAGCCTTCAAATATAAGGCAACTCCGTTATTATTATTAAGAATCAAAAATATTATATTTAATTTAGAATCTCTTTGAATTTATCAAAAAACAATAAGATCAATATATTCTAAAAACTCCAAATTACTTAAATAAAAGAATCACAAGTCTTCAAAATCCTCAAGATCCAAATTATCCTTTAATCTCTATAATTCCATAGGAATTAAATCCTTAATAAAAAAATAAAAGCTTATTATAAAATAAGGAATAAGCTTATGGATATTTAAAAATAATTAAATTAAAAATTTATAATATGAATAATTCAACCTTATAATATTCTACTATTTGCTTATTTAATAATTACCAAGCTTAATATTTTACAATAATAGTTTAGCCTACTTTGAATAAATATAATCGCTATTATAAAATATACTTAAAAGAAATTTCAATTAATTATTGAAGAAATTTCTTATAGATTATAATAAAAAGAATAGAAATTTGATTTTTATTATTTTACTTTTGAAAGTATATATAATCAAAAAGAATAAGCTATACAATTTATATGAAAATTAATAAATAATTATTGAAATTCCCTAACTCTTTTTATAATCCTCAATCAAATATTATTTGACTTTTCATTATACAAAAACTCAAAACAAATAATTTGAATAGAATATTTTTAAT
>PQXN01000470.1:0-18958 GCA_004786275.1 Botryotinia convoluta
CTGGTCTAATTCTAGGTTTAGTGGCGGAGTAGGTCTAATGGCCTGATCCTGATTTCAATTTAGTTGCCTAGTATACCTATTATAGAATTTCACACATTCAACAACAACTGAAGATTGCGAAATGGACTGCCAAGAACGAAGCTACGAAGATGAAGGAAGCTGAAGCAATAACTGATTCTAGCAGACCTAGAACTCAAGATACTACGCGCTCATTCAATACCAATTCACCCGAAACACCATCTCAAAGCGCTTCCCCTACCAAATTTGCCACTCTAGATGAAACTGCCCGTCTCCAACAAAAGAAGATTGCGGAGTGGACAGCCAGAAATCTAGCCAACCAAGCTAGAATCAAGGAGGCAGAAGCAGAAGCCAAAGCTGCCACTGGCTATACAGATGCCTACTTCGAGGCCAGATTTCCTGGATTAGCGGGCCTAGAGTTCTACAACCACGATGACGACAACAACTTTATCCCCGTCAATACACCTCCTCCACCCACTGCCATGAAAAGTCCCATTCCAGAGAACCAAGAACCCATCAACAACAACCATACCACCAACACCACTCCCATCCCCACACCATCTCGAACCACCACCTCTAAAGAATCAACCCAATCCTTCAAGTTCCCCCAAGAAATGCACGCCTTCAACTCCATTACCGTCAACAAAGCTGCTCCCAAGAATGACTGGATTGCACAGCGCTTAGCATTCTATAACAGCAACCAAGAAGGTGCACTGGCTCATCAACGCATGGTAAATGGAGAGACGGCTATGGATATCGATGGCTCAGATGAGAAATTATAATTGGTAGATGTTATCATATAACTTTTCCCTCTTCTTTCGGATATCAGGAATGAGTATCTAACTCTATTCTGCCACGACGACTTTCGCTTGAAGGGCTTTTGTGGTGGCTTAGGCTTGGTTACTGGTTTATTTCGGTGTTGGTCTTTGAGTTTCAGTTATCACAAGGGAGAAAAGCATCATACTTGTAATACAAGGTTCTATTCTATGAGCCTTGCGGTTTAATACCGGTATACTAGCTGGATAATAGTTAGCTATATAATAAGAATCTTTCTTCCTCACCTTGTGCCCCTAACACCCATGCTTATCTGTGGATCTTGTAGCTCTAATCTTACCTACGCAATTCACGAACTCTGAGAAATTCTACTAACTGATTCCAAAAAAAAATGAGATTTGGATAGCCCCCACCTGCAATGAAATCTTTAATAGACATATAGTTTTCTCACTGTTCTAGTTTTAGCTACACAGGCCTTCGACCATTTCGCTCAAAAGGAAAACTTTAAAATTTCCGGTATCTTGAATCATAGCACCTAATGTATCTGCTCATCCTGGCGAACGTTTCAAATAAGTGCGGAGATTCGAGTCCTTCTCTCCTCATTACACTGAACCACCTAGCTCCACAAAATATTTAGCCTCTTCCATCCCACAACCTTATCCTCCTCTGGCTCCGGATTGTCGTTCGCGATATCAATAAACTTTTGAATTGGAATATCAGACAACGGAATAATCCCAGTACCCTGCCTGTATTTGTAACCGAAATACAGAATGAGAATAAGGGGAATGTTGATGTAAGATGAAACGAAAGTTTCCGTGTCCCAACTGAGGAGAAAAATTTCATTAGTCATAGCCTCATGTGTAATAATAGGTTTGAAATCTGGCAAAGACTTACTGATCCTTGATAAAGACGGAGTAGCCACCTGTCAAGAGAAGAATACTGAACGAGATCAATGCTATCCATGCAGCATATGGTTGAAATGGACCTTTCCATGGCAATGTTGATCGAGAAATGCCTTGCTTCCTACATCCATAATAGAATCTTAGATATACACCGCAAATGATCATCCAATTGACAAGAGCAGCAACTGCAACAAAGTCCTGAAGCCAATTGAAAACAACGCTTGCAGAACTCGAAAGTGTTAGAAATCCAAGGCAAATGAAAAGACTGAGGAATCCGATGGCAATGTATGGCACATCAAAGCGATTAGTTTGGAGAAAGAATTTTGGTGAATGTCCATGTTGACCAAGTCCATATAACATTCTTGATCCACCAAGCATAGCTACATGATTTAGTCAAGGATTTGATTTAAATACAGGAGTACTAACCTGCATTACCAGCACTCCAGGCACTAGTCAAAACAACAGCATTGATGACTGAGGGAACAACTTTAATCCCTGCATTATTGGCTGCGATAACGAAAGGTGACTGGGCCGCCGTTCCGGTTGACCGCAAGAGCTCTTTGTCATTCGACGGTACTATCATGCCTACCATAAAAATCGAAAGGACTATGAAGTGAATCAATAATCAACGTCAAGACTCAGGGAGGAATTAACTTATACCGTAGAATAACATCACTCGGAAGAAGATTCTTTTCGCAGCGATAGGAATATTTCTTCGAGGTGACTGCGTTTCTGCAGCTGCAAGTGAAAAGTTTTCAACTCCAGAATAGGCGTATACTGCATTCGAAAAAGTGGTCCAGAAGCCCATGAAATGCCCCAAGGCGCCAGTATATCCTAGGTAATCAACGAACGGTCCTGGATTGCGCCAATATCGGAACCCATATGTTTCACCATTTGGTCCTCCACCACAAGTAATGATCAGTGCCTGAGAAGGATTAGTAAGAGCTTTTGAGGCTGATAGATAGACGCACCATTATATTCAATCCCACTATGAGCATTATCTTCAAGATCGAACATGTGAATTCAAGCTCCCCATATACCCGAACGAAAAGGAGATTACTAATGACCAGCAGGAATCCGAAGCATATAATCCAGACGGCATTATTGATTTGGACCCAGAACTGGATCAAAACAGCAGCGGCAACGAGTTCGGCAGGTATCGTAATGATGTTGCTGTAAACTTGGTTCCAACCATTCGCAAATGAGAGAGCGGGATCGACGAAGTATTCAGCATGACGTATGATACCTCCGCTTAAAGGAACAAGAGCACTGTGATGGCCAGTATCAGCAAGAACTCTTTGAGTTCGAGACTCCGTACGGAGACGCACCTTAATTCAGCTATAGAAAGAACCATGCCAGATACAAGTATACCCACGAGAGTATATCCGAGTCTGTTGGGCTAGTAAGCGCCGCATATTATCAAGTCAATAGAAACTTACAATGCTCCTAGTGGACCTGCTCCGGCAATAGCTTTCCCAGAACCTAAGAAAAGACCCTAGAAAATCAGTATGTATCCACCAGGTGCAGCTGCAGCGTGTTATGAGTCTTACCGTCCCAATTGTTCCAGCCAAAGCAATCATTTGAATATGCCTCTGAGCTAAACCTCGTCTGCGAAACAAGATTAGCTCAATGTTTGTGAAATATGGATACTTATTTATCGTTACCTCAATTCCTTAACTTCAGCAAACTCCTTTGGTTCACCATCTTGAGACTCCGGGAATGCTCCATTAACTGGGTAGATTAAGGGTTCATCGCTGGGAGTATTGGTTTGTCGATTCGTTGCAATGCCATTTGAGGACATATTGACAAATGGGAACTTTCTTGGGCGTTTGTTTGAACAATCATCCAAATATGAACCTTTGGCTGGACTGAGGACAAGTTTTCAACGCAAAATGAGGGATTTGGTGAGATGAAGAAATTTCATGATTCTCCTCCTGAAAAAGAGGAAGTGGAAGGTAATGAAATTTCGATAAGAAGTTGTACCTGCTGTTTTTGCCTATGTCTCTCTCCGACTCTTCCCACTGGGAAAGAACGATTTGAGTTTGACATGTCTTGGATAACCGTGTCTTATCTCCGCACCTACAGGCTCAAAGTACTTTGTGTATCGTGAACTAGTTCTTGTGACCCTTTTTTCTTTCACGCGTCTGATACAAATTGCACATCAAGGTCGTATTACTGAGCAACAGTATTCTCATCTCGAGGGATTCTATGACAGAATATTACATACGATGCAATAAACATTGCAGGGTCTGAATCTGGAAAGTATAACAAGAAACGACGACAAGTAGAGGCTTAACATCATAATGTGTAACACATCTTGACGATCACAACGTTCCACAGAATCAATTCTTGTGCATCTGTGTACTCTGGTTATACAGGAATATGATGGTTCTTGAGGGTTTGTTTGAAAGGTTGTGATGTACGCTAATACCAAGTCGGGTTAGTGGTTTTACCCCTGAAATCAGTGCTTCATCACAAAAAATCGAGAATGTGAATTAGTACAAGTTAGGGCATCGTAAAACCTACAGCACATGTTACGTTGACGACCATGAAGTTATCAAACATCACCGTTATTGGAATGCTTCCTCTGAAAAAACAATCAAACAGAATAGTCATGTGTTTGTCGTTTGTTCTATCCAATGACGCAGATATCTATACCAGAATTGCGACCGAGACATGGTAGTACCATTACTTTGGTATTGCTTCAGATCTTGCTTCGTCCTGTTGCCTTTTGCCTTGTTCTCATAGAAGGATTAGACGCAAACAAAGGATGATGTTATCAAGTCTGTGTTGTTTTGATGGACAAAGTCTCCCAACAACTCGGCGGCGCGGAGATACCGTTCTTCAGTCATTCACTGCTATTGCCATTTTCTATAAAAATAAAAAGCTTTTGAGATCGTGCATTGAGCACCCTGTAAGCTTTTACAGAACCAGATCTGTCTACTCTACTCTCTTTTCTTGATTTGGTTGAATCTTCTAAGTACCTACCTACTGCTACTTATTTCCTCACTTCACCCAGGACTGCTTCTCAAGTATTTCAGGTATCTTCCTATACTGTGCAGTTATTTCGCTGGCAGTACTTTCAAAGTTAGAACTCGTTAACTGTTCACATATCTTCATATAAAATTATCAAAGATCTCGTCTCTGTCAGAGCGCCATATACCAGGAAAGATTATAGCTGGCCTTCAAGGAATATTATTATGGCGAATCCACAAACTTCTCACAATTTCCCAACTGCCGCCAAGGATTCCACGGTGCCTTTCTGGCATTCTAAAAAGCATCAGCTTCATGATTTTAGAAGTACTGATATTCTACCAGTCAATGACATCATCGATGTCGTTATCATTGGTGCAGGCTATGCCGGAGTAGCCACGGCATATAATCTTGTCAAGAATGACACTACGTCCAATTGCCCTAAGCTATTTGTCATGATTCTCGATGCAAGATCTGTCTGTTCTGGCGCTACTGGAAGAAATGGTAAATCCAACTATTCTTTATGTTTAGCAATAGCATACTAATTATTTCTAGGTGGACATCTCCGTCCAGATCTTTACGGTCACATCCCAAAATACATCAATAGAGCTGGTGTGAGGGCTGGTGCTGAGATTGCAGAGTTTGAGATTGCACATGTTCAAGCATTGAAAGAGCTCATCTTACGCGAGAATATTGACTGTGATTTCATCTTAACCAGAACATGTGATGTATGGAACAATCAAGATACTGATGATGAGGCTAAGGCTGTCTATGACCGATTGCGCCTGAACCCAGAATTATCGTACATGGAAGATGTCCAGTTTACCATTGGTAAAGATGCCGAGACTTTAAGTTCAGTCTTGCTCATTTTGGAGATATTACTTTACTGATTGGGCTCAGGTCTCTGGTGTCAAAGGCGCGAAAGCATGTTCGACTTACACTGCTGCCACTTTATCCCCATACAAGCTCATTACTTCTCTCCTTGCTTCCGCCTTAACTACCGGTTCCATCAACCTTCAAACCAATACTCCTGTCATTTCAATCAAACAATCAGCTCATGGGTATCACTTGGTCGAAACTTCGCGCGGAATTATTCGAGCCCGGAAGGTCGTCCACGAAAATAATGCCTGTGTTTCTGGTCTTCTTCCTGAATATGCTAAGAAAATTATTCCATGCAAAGGTATATGCTGCCATATTACAATTCCGAAAGGTGCTACCGCACCTCCCATTGACTACTCCTATATCATTCGTACTGAAGATGGTATTCTCGATTACCTTATTTCTAGACCTGATGGAAGTGTCATTGTGGGTGGAGCTTCAGCAACATTTCGTTCCCATAAAGATCAATGGCATAACAATGTGGATGATGGGAAGTTGATTGAAGCGACCATGGAAAAGAGACACTACGAGAATTTCATACAGCGCACCTTTCGCGGATGGGAAAACTCCGATGCTAAAATTGAGAGTATCTGGACTGGTGGTAAGTCACTCTGCCCCCGTGACCTTTTCCAAACTCAAAGATGCTGACCTGTCATTTAGTAATGGGATACTCCTTTGATTCAAACCCTCATATCGGTCTCGTTCCACAAAAGTCCGACCAATTTATCATCGCAGGATTCAATGGCCATGGTATGCCTGTCATTTGGCTTGCTGCAAAGGGATTGGCAGAGATGTTGAGAACAGAGAAGTCTTTTGAAGAATTTCGTGTTCCTATGCCTCTTCCTAGATTGTTCAAAACAACACAAGACAGAATTGATAGAGCTCAAAATGGTCCTAAGGGTGGTGATATTCTCAATTGAGAAGACGATTACGAGATAAACTTTTACGCATGGAACTATAAAGCTAATTAGACAGCGTTGAGATCAACTCTCTTTAATACTCCAAAACATTTTCCTTTAATTAAACCGATCTACGTTGTCAAGTTTCGTTTGTCTAGTATTCTATCGTTGTCACTTTTATTGATGCTCTGTAGCGAAAGACACGTCGAGCCACGAATATGCATAACTGTGCTATTTATTTTGACTACAGCGTAAAGAACTTTTTACCCATTAAAAGTTTGAAGATCCCAGCTGCAGTCACAAGAATTTTTCTTGAGTTCAAGGTTGTCTACAGACAAGAGAATTACTGAATCATTCAGCTTCTCTTGATTGTGTTCGTATTACAGGCTATAAGCTCATTGCAACTTCGTAATGACCTCGGGATTTAATTGGACATTCTCCATTGACTTCTTCGCCAAAGTTACCGACAGAATGGAAATTAACGCTTTACTCGCAGCCAACCATAAAAGAAGTATCTCGAATCCCAGGAATATTACCAACCAAATACTTACCCTAAGTTCACCAGAAATAATTGCATCCATTCACTGAAGTTTTATAATTAATTACATTCTAGAGCTATATAGCCAGAACAAAAGGGAAAATCAGCACAAGACGCATGCATGCCATTACCAATGCGGCAAGGTGTCTCGCACTCGTTGAACCGAACGTTCCCATGGATCGACTCATCGAGGCGACTTTAAAACATGGTCTCATACCGCCAGTAGTGATGTAATTCCCAGGTATCACTGTCGGTGGGGGCTATGCGGGATCTGCTGGAGAAAGCAGCTCATTTAAATACGGATATTTTGACCAAACCATCAATTCTGTCGAAATGGTACTGGCAAATGGAGAAGTTGTCACAACATCTCGTTCCAAAAATGCAGATTTGTTCAAAGGAGCTGCCGGTGCAATGGGGACTTTGGGAATAGCCACATTGATCGAATTGCAGCTCATTCCTGCCAAGAGATTTGTTCAGCTGACTTATGAGCGAAAGTCCTCGGTTCATGAGGCAATTGATGGAGTAAAGAAAGAGATTGGAAATTCCACCAATGACTATGTCGATGGTATCTTGTTTTCTAAAGATTTCGGTGTAGTAATGACTGGAAAGTTGACGGATGATAAGCCATCCACTATGAAAGAGCAATTTTTCAGCCATGCTAGAGATCCCTGGTTTCATCTACATATCCAGGAGCGGATGAATAGCCAATCTCAAAAGTCTTGTGTTGACTATATACCACTGGGCGAATATTTATTTCGGTGGGATAGAGGTGGATTCTGGATGGGTCATCAAGCATTTCAATACTTTCCGTTTGTTCCATTCAATCGATGGTCTCGATGGTTCCTCGACGATTTTATACACACTCGGATGCTTTATCGTGCTCTACATGGTACTGGCCACTCATTCGAGCATATTGTACAGGACCTTTCACTTCCATATTCTACAGCGGAGGAATTCATTGACTACTCAGCAGCTGAGTTAAACATATGGACTCTGTGGCTATGTCCTTTGCGAGAGATACAAGCGCCAACATTTCATCCCTCAACTACATTACCGGGTCAAAGTACTCGGCGACATCTTTGCCTACAGTTTACGACAAAGTGAAGGTAGATATGTCAAAATTCTCGGGGGTTAAGTTGTCTTGGTATGAGTGGATATTGAAACTATGGCCGGTAGCTGGATTGGTGGGGATCAGGTCTGCTATACGCAGTAAAGATTATTTATTACACAGGAAGCCACTATGGAGAGAAAGAATGACAATTCAGAAGCCTTAAGCTTGTATGGCTTTTCGATGGATGTAATTCCGAAATTCTCTTATTCAATGTGGATACTGGCAAAAATTTGTGACTATTTAGATAGCTATCGGTGCGAGATTCTATTTCTACACGCAATGGAACTTAATTTTATATGATATTCGACGACCATATTGTTTTCTTGGGAGAAAGAAGCGTGTTGTTCAATACGTGTGATCTTGATAAGGAATCACTCCCAAGCTTTCGGCTGAGGCTCGCGAAAAAGGGTCGATAAGGGGAGTGGGGTCTGTGAAATAATTTCCTATGCCTGATTGAGCATATGGTCCAATTGGTCTTTTATAAATTAGGCAGCCACATCAAATGAGCCAGGTGTGGCTTAATTGTGGCTCTGGTTTTCTACTTAGTAGTCGGCTGAATTCAAGAACTTCATGAATAGAACTTATATCAGCACGATTGAGATGAAATCACACAACCGAAGGAAGATTGCTTTGAACTTGATATCTATATGTTCTAACTATAAATGAAACCTTTTGAAACAATTTCTTGAGATTCTATGCCTTCGTTGCGGCGCTTTGGGTCTCCCTGAAGTGCACATCCCGACTCGACCTCATCTTCAGCCTCATTTGACCATGTAAACAAGATTCTTCTTCTAAGTGAGATGAGAATGGCTCCTTACAAATATAATCAGCTAGGAAGAGAAAATGAAGAGATTAGACTGTTGAGTCTAACGCCAGGCGCACGAGATGACGATATCTCCATGCGCATTTTTCACGTACCCCTAGTTATTCCACCGAGAGAGACTGGCGAAATCAAGAGACTCTCACTTGAACAACTGCAAAGAACCCTTCCAGGTGATATGTATGCTATGAAAACAATCGATGGACGATACATCTTCAAACACCGTAACGGAAATCCAAATTCGTGGGACCATCCAGATCCAAATTTTGATCGTGCTCTTTATGATTTGTCGAAACACGGAAAACTTCCGGAAAATAAACCTAAATATGAAGCCCTTTCATATATCTGGGGGTCCACCGAAAATCCAATCACAGCACATGTGTTGGGCGAAACTTTGTCAACGATACAAATTGGGGCTTCTCTTGCTGTTGCACTTAGACAATTAAGGTACACGGATAATCCGCGAACATTATGGGTAGACTCTATCTGTATCAATCAGAAAGATATTCCCGAGCGTAGTCACGAAATCGGACGTATGAGAAATATCTTCTTCTCCGCGGATCGAACCATCATCTGGCTTGGCGAAGAAGCTGACGATAGTACAAGCGCTTTAGCTACTATTGAGAATTTCGCCGAACAGGTTGAGTACATAGGAGGAGGATTAGTTGCATACGCCCCTGGAACCAAGTTACTGGAATGGAGACACTCAAACTTTCCTCTGCCATATGACACTAAAACATGGTGATCCATAAGAGCTCTCTTCCGGAGGCCTTGGTTTAGTCGAGTCTGGGTTCTACAGGAAGCTTTACTTGGCGGTCAGGGATCATCAGTACAGTGTGGTAATACCTCTATCCCTTTCACTTCTCTTAGAAAAGCAATGTTGGTGCTCGGAAGCAAAGTTACGACTCCAAGCGACATACGTTCTCAATTATTGTCATACTCTCCTGGAGTCCTGCCAGAGCCCATGAGAGAATTACCAGAACTTCTTAGATGGGCCAAGCATCGCAACTGTAGTGATCCCCGTGATAAGATATATGGAGTACTGGGTTTAGTGTCGCCTTCGATTGCCAACGGAATAACGTGCAACTATTCTATTCCAGTGGCAGAAGTATATAAGAGTGCGGTGCTCAGTCATGTCACTGTCATGAAGCGGCTGCACCTGCTGCAGCACAGTCAGTTGATCCAAAGATTTGAAGACGGACCATCATGGGTTCCGAATTGGTCTTTCGAAGATAAAAGTATTATGATCGGTATTTGCCTGGGAGGATATGCAGCAGGTTCTTCTTCTGCAGTGACAGAATATCAAGCGCCGACGACCTTCGAAGTCACCGGTGTTTGTTGCACAAGAGTTACTTCAGTTAAAACAAAATGTTCTGGCAATGCAAGGGAAATTTTCCAAGCTATTCGTGAATGGGAACCCGAGGGCCTCGGCTCTAGAGATTATATCGCAGGCGGCTCTTTAATCGATGCATTCCTCGAAACTATTTATCAAGGGCGTACTAAGGAAAGATATCCCGGACTTCGTATTCCACCTTCCTGGGAGCTCCGTGGAAGCTATCTGAAAGCTGTTGATAAAGATAATAAAAATCAAAATGCGATACTAAGTTATGTCTATGGATTGAGCTTTGGTCCCACGGCGTTCATAACAACCGAAGAGGGATATATGGGGATAGGGCCACTTGGAGTTGAGGAAGGTAAGGCTTGATTCACCAGCTCAACACCTCCTCACAAGAGCTGACAGAACAAGGTGACTATGTATGTGTACTATTGGGAACCGAACTTCCGATGGTTTTACGCCCAACACCATCTGGAGACTTTCTAGTTGTAGGATCCTACTTCATTCATGGTTTAATGGATGGAGAAGCTCTACTTGGTCCTATACCAAGTCTATGGAAAATCGAACTATATCGAAGGAAAGATTCAGGGTACTCAACTCACTTTGTCAAACCAAACGAGAAAACGCTTGATGACCCACGTCTCCCACTTCTACCTTATGAATGGGCAGAAGTTAATAGAGATGACGGTCCATGGCCTATCGGCAAATATTATTTCCAAAATATTGTGACTGGTGAGACGATGGATTCTGATCCTATGATGCTTCCAGAAGCATTGATGAAGAGAGGTATAAAACTGCGAAAATTCAGGCTTATTTAATCTTATCAGAAAGTAAGTTCAGCTGAAGAAAGAACGAGCGCCACGAGCCAGTTCTATCTAATGACTCTATATAGGTTCTTATTCTCGTAAATTTGATCTCTTATGGCAATCCCTCGAATAATAACAATCGTATATGACATTATCCATGTCTAACTGGGATTTGGTTTATCTTTCTACCACTAAGATCACTCCCACAGGCCGTTAAGTGCTCAAATTAAGGACTTTTAGGCATTTACTCCTCAGAGATGCAAACTACTTCATGTATCATGTTCGTGAAATCTGAGAAAAGGAAAGACGGCAGTACTCCTCAACTCTACTCACACAGTATACAGTCTGAAGGAAAGCAACCTTGCACATACTTCGCCCATCCTCAATATTTGACCTATCATATCAAGTATCGAGACACCGTGGAGTGGCTAGCATTTACCCTGCAGAAGCCACTGATCTTCTAGAGAAGTGAATGATCTCGTTTTAATGCAACCAAGATTATCATGCCATGGATATATTCAATATTCGTTTTCACGCGATTCTTACCATCGCTAGATGGAATGGAACGATTCGGTATACATTCATTCCCGAACCGATCCAAACACGGTGGTGAATTTATACGGCGCTCGAAAAGCTTAGCTTCGGCTGTATCTTGAATATCTGGTTAAAAGCTTTCAGGCTCCTCAACAATTCTTCATCTTTTTACAATTCCCATAATCAAGTTCTTACCTGCCAGAAAGTCAACAATTACACAAGCGTTCGACTAAAACTTCCTTTTGAACACAAATAAATATATTCAATTCTACCCCAACAAAGACATCGCAAACATGGATATCGAAAAGGGTTCATTTAGCACAGCCAGTAGCATTACTGATGGCATGGCAACTCCAATTCCTGTAGTCGCTCGTCAATCCTGTTTCACCCGACTAGCTTTACGCTTATTTCCAAAGAACCGAAGCGGTTCTGGTAAGAGCAATTGTTTCACTAGTTTAAATACCAATGGCTCGTCCCAAACTCTTGCAAATAAGCTGGCCACTTTGAAAGGCGCCCAAGAGGAAGAATCAGGAGCTGCTAATATGACGGTTGGCTTCAAGATGCACGAGTATGTAGAGCTTCCACTTTGGAAATGACTATGGCTGACAACAATCATAGTATTTCGGACAAGCTCCCTTTAAAGGGCCATTATGCAATTTGGACAGCGAGCAAAGGATATTGGCTAATGGAAAAGAAAATGATTCATCCGCGATCCAGACCACTGTTTGACAAGGTATTTGGCAAGGGTTCATTGAAGGACATTGAGGCAATTCCTGCAGCAATCTTGCCCGACTACGATAACACCGTTTTTGGAATATTTGCCCAGTGGACTTATGATCGCGGTAGTAGAGCCATGAAATCCGATTGTCTCTTCAAGGAAACAGTTTGTACACGCGAGGAGAGAGTTCAAACTATCGATGTTATCATGGAGCTTCTTTTCTTTGCAGAAGATTACAAACTCGATGAGTTCCAAGATGACGTTCTTGAATTACTCATTAACTCATGCAAGGAAGACAAGTTGCCACTGGATGTTTCCCATGCTTACGAATGTCACAATCGCACAACGCATAATTCAAAGATACGTGCCTTCTTCATTGATTTCGTTGTTTTCATCATCCAGGAAATCGATGGTTCAGGAAATTGGAGGGGAAAAAGGGCAGCATTGAACTGTGGCCTTTCATTAAACAAGAGAGGAACCCTCCTTGAGCTATGTCACTTGCTTGAAGGCGGCAATATTCGACATCCATATGGAATGATTTCTGATCCTCGGGATGCTCCAAGTTGTGTTTACCACCACCACGGCAGGGGAGAAAAGTGCCCTCATGAAACTCTTGCTAGGTCGTTTGTCTCTAAGATTTGCAAGGGAAAGGCATGGTTTCGGGGGGTGGAACTATGATGAGGTTGATATGGTTGGCGGGATAATGGGAGGATGGGAGAAAGGGATACGGAACTAGGAATATCTGATCATCGTATGGGCGTTCATTTTGCGATTGTTTTCAGGAAGATATCAGGATTTGCTATATCCAGGGGAATGAAGCCTTTCTAGAAAGGAAATACTTCTTGAGTAATTACATACCAATAACCCATTTTGCAGGTCCAAATGAATGATAAACAATGCGTGAACTTTGTTGTGCTTCTTGATGTTCATATTTCTCTCTCGATGGTTCGAGACTTACGGCTATAGTAATACCGACATGATATATCTCTATGAAGAGATACTAACAAGTATTTGATTCGAAATCGCACCTATTTCATGCTCGTCAGTCTCCGTGAGAATCATTCTTGTTGGCCCACATCAAACTCATCTAGGAAGACAGTCTTTGGAATCAATCAACATTTGCGTTCCCTCTCGACCTACTTCGTATGTCGAACTCAACTACATATCATTTGCATTTCTTCTCCTACGTCATCATGCTAGTCAATTTTCAAATACCTTTCCCCAGTGCATATTTTCTTTGTATCCTGAGCTTCTTCCTTCCCATCACTTACCCAGAACTTACACCACACCATAAAAAGTCTCCATCACATGTAAGCACACATACAAATAAACAAGAAGCACAAGAACCATGCCAGAAACCTTTGCTGTACATCGCATTGCACAGTTTCTGGAATACACTTCCCCTTATCCCACCATATCACTTTACCATTATCCCCATTCCCCTCCTCAATCCAATCTTCACACCTTCCCATCAAAATCTCAGACCACGTGTGCTCACGTGCCAAACCATCCCAACATAACCTTTTGTTGCACATCTAGAAAAGTGACAAATTGGACCAAACCTCTAAAATCCTCAAAGTGATCAAACAAACCTCAAGATTCATTTTTCGCTTCATCCAAACATATCCTTCCACATACCTGGGTATGGCATCACGCTTGACTGCTCATTACCACCAAATATACCTCATCAACGCAAATACTTAATTTGATATTGATTTCAAACACTTCCCACACACTTAGACTCTACCTCTCCAACCCGAATTCCATTCTCCTAAATTAAATCTCATTCTCGATTTTAAACTCAATCTCAATCTCAACCTTATCCTCAACCTCAACCTCACCATCGATCTTTTCGCTATCAACATACTTTATATTGTACCCCCAAACTCAAAAGGACTTCTTAAACGAGTGTTTCTCTCACATCCTCTCCTCGCTACCTTTTCTACTTCCATATTAGTGCTTTAGACTACGATGATACAGAAGATTAATCTACGAATTAGAACTAGCATTAGCATTAGCATCCAAACCAACATCTCCAAACCTGTCTAGCTCATCTCATTACTGATACCGCTCTATCGCCATTTGGGTTTCTTCTCTCTCCTCTTACTCTATCTAGCAACTTACCTCCGCACACTACCAACATAATCCAATCTACACTATCCTCATTCACCAAAATCCAACACCCCAGTCCATAAACTATACCAAATATCCAAAGGATGATGCCCCGTCATCCACACCATATTTGAATCATCCTCATCTCTATCCCCCGGCTTCCCAGCCTTACAACATCCCAGCTGAACCAATCAAATACGGAGGCTCAAACCCCACCAACCATCCCTTCATATCTCACCACATCACCACACCTCACCTCCCCTCTCCCTCCCTCCCACACATGTACACCCCCTTTCCAGCACACCTCAGTCTCAGCCACCATACACAAACCCAGTAGTATAAAGCAGCCCCAGACACTAACTACCCCACTCCCTCCATTCCACTCCCATTCCCTCCCCCAAGTAATCCAAGTAAGTCCCCATCTTCCAACTTCACAACATCACAACATCACAATGCCACATCCCCAAACAGTCCTCACTCACTCACTTACTCACCATCCCATCTACAACAAGAACCCCCCCCTTCTTCCCTCCACAATCCCACCAACAACACCTAAAGATCCAATCCTCTATATATCGAATACCGAGCAGCATTCAAATCTAAACTTTACCTTCATCTCCCTTCACTCATTCATTCATTTATTCATTCATTTCATCCCTTTAGCCTCTAGAGTTAGCAATCAATCATACCCCCTTTTCTCTCACAGCACATAACATACAATATACACCTCAAATCTCAAACCTCAAACTTCAAACTTCAAACTTCAAACCTCAAACCACACATTTCAATCCTCCCCGCATATACATCACAAACACACACAATACATCTCAATTCAATTCATCTTCATTTTAATTATTCATTCCATTCCATTCCATTACAAAGCAAAAGTTAGGTAGGTAGGTAGGTAGTTACGTACGTACTTAAATGAGATCAGGCCTTCCCTTGCCTTACTCAACTAAGTTCAAGATAATAAAAAAAGAAAAAGAAAACCACGCGCAAAAAAAGAACAGATCAAAGTAAAGTCAAAATAAAAAAAGGAAAAAAAAAACAACTAAAGAAGTCTCTCGAGCTATCATAATAAATACAGAGTATTGATCCACCCCCCAGAAAGTTTTTGGATGACGAAACGCGGGTAGACTTTTATCTGAAGCCATATGAAAATAAAAAACTTATAGTAGAAACCAATCTCTCTGTAAGCATGATGGTCTTTCGTCTTGTGTCTTGCATTTATATCCTCTTCCCTTTCGGTCATTCTCATGTGCAAAAATAAAACTCCTTGAAATACCACTCATTCTTGAATGCAAGACCTCCATTATGGCATTTATGACCTTTGCCTCGCAGAAGCAATGCCGCGCCCGAAATATCACCCTTCACCCCATCGCTCGCTTCTTCAACTGCCAAATATTAAGGATCAATGATTAAAGAGACATGAATTGAAAAGTAAAGTATCGGTTGTGTTGTGTCGGTACCATCATTAAAAGGCAGGCCCTGGTTATTGAAAGGAGTTCACCCCTTAACGGAGTGAGAATCCCTTCCTCTTGCCTTCCTTTTCTATTGGTCTTCCGCTTTCGACTCTGGATTTCTTCTCCTCCAATTCTTGACGTTGACGCTCGAGTTGTTCCTTCATCTCGCGATGTCGTGCGTACAACTCTTCTTCGCTTTGCTTCAGCTTGCTCTCCTTCTCTGCGACCTTTTGTTGGAAAACCATCTTCATCTCGGCCTCCATCTTGGCAAGCTTTTGCTCGTGCAATTGACGCTCTTCTTCTTGCTTGACAGCTGGGTTGACCTCCTTGAAGACATTTGGATCTTGAGTAACACCCATAGCAGTAAGCTTCTCCGATCTGTAGTTCTCGTACAAAGCATTGTTGGTGTGTTCCTTAAGCTCCTCCATATGGGTTCGGATAAGCATTTGTCTGAGCTTGACGAAATCGCAGTGCTCCTCATTGTCAACTTCAATGGTACCCCATGGATATTTACGTCCGCGAACTTTACGTCCCTCGCTATTTGTAATCTCGGAATTGGCACCAACAACTGCGAATGGTACTTTGTCCATAATCTCCTTATTCTCAGCAATTGTCTCCTCGTCATCTTTTTCGTAATGTGGACCCTCGAAGATTTGGATATCGTGGTGCTTGATATCAGCAAGGATCTAGAGCATGATTAGCGTGAGTTTTAAAGTATGCAATCGGAACCCTTACTCTGAACTTGAAGGCGACAATTTCTTCATCAGTCAATGTATCAGCCTTAGCAATAACTGGGATCAAGTTGACCTTGGTATGAAGTCTACGCATAACTTCAATGTCCAAAGGTTTCAACGCATGACCAGTTGGTTGAATGAAGTATACACAAGCATGAACACGGTTATCAACAATGTTCATTCTGTTGACCTTGTTCTCAGCATCCAAATAAGCATCGAAACGTTGTTCAATGTTATCAACAATTGGTCGCCAAGACTCATCATTGTTGACGAAATCACCGAAACCTGGGGTATCAACGACAGTCAAACGTAAACGAACACCATTCTCCTCAATATCAGCGCTAATAGATTGGATAGAAACGGTTTTTGGGATAATATCGAGGGAAGGTCCTTTACGTTCTCTTGGTGGATATAAGGAAGTGTTGAAAAGAGTGTTTACCAAAGTCGACTTTCCGAGTCCAGACTCACCTATTCAGGAGTTAGCATACACCAAATATTGATTCAGAGAAGCTGCACACATACCAACAACCATAACATTGAAGTTGAAACCCTTTCTGACACTCTTGCGGTGCCATTGATTTGGTAAATTTGCAAATCCAACATATCCAGTCAACTTTCTTCGAACAATGTTCTTCATGTCGCTTGCTTGTTGAGCTGCGATCTTTGGATCTGTTGAGCTGACGGTCATTGGAATTTCTAATGGGGATGATGGTGCTCCATTGGGAATTGGAGAAGACCGGGTAGGGGCCATTGGGGCTCCGTTAGTAGCTGTATAGAGAGGTAAAATGTCAGCCCAGTCATTTGAAGTAGTGCTATAATTTTTAGAAGCCTGCTGTAGCTTCTCTACGACCCATAACTCCATTGACTCATGGTGGTCCATAGAAATTTGTTCCAAACTCGGAGCTTCTTCAACATCCAGCATGCTTCTAAATTGAGCGCGAATACGTTCTGCTCCTCGCTGATGGCGATGCAAGCTTCCAGGGTATTGACGCTGTTCGATGCTATCTAACGATTGCTTAGGCAATGAGGTACCTTTCGACAGGCTCTCTGATCGAATTACAGACCATTCCTTATCTTCAGTTTGGGATCCAGGGGGTGGAGCAGAAGATTTCTTGGAGATGATGAGATTCCAGTGACCACTTGTATTTGGCTTCATGGCTGGCATATCTTGATGATGAAACATCTTGTGGCAGATTACAGATGGCTTCTCAACTCGTTGAATTGGATTTCAAAATGTGCGAATCTATCAGACTCGAGATTTGAAGCTCTGGAGTTGCAACAATCATATGTTCGGAATAATTGTCGGGACGATAGATGGTGAAGTGCGAATTCGAAGAATTGAGATCCGACCAATTGTCAATGGAGTTGTTGACAATCTGATGATGCCATTTCCTCCCAGAGTATTGACTGCCTCGAAAATGAAATAAATTGCTTACCCATTGTTATGATTTGATGTAGAAGGATCGAAGGTGGTTGTTTTCGTGAAGAAAGAAGGTGGGAGGTTGTAAACTCTGTTGGCACAACAAGATGGGAGAAATCAGCTTCTATGAACCAAAAGATGGTCGCAGACAAGGTAGTTGAGATGGAAGAGATCAAACTCAATGGACAAGTCTCGGAGATCTAAAAATGTAACTTTTGAAGGTATTTTGAAAGATCGAGGGATTGATTCGATGGGATGATGTCCAAATCATGCAGGAATACGAATAATAGCACGTACCAGATGTTAATTCTTTGATCCTCAACAAGTATTGGTTCGCGTGGTCTTTTATTGCGGATCAAGATATGAATAGATAAAATTGACCAAGTAACTGTGTTTACTCAGTATGTGTTGAAAGTTACGATACCAACAAGTAAGGTAAATAGAAGATTGAAGAAAATAGAAGAAAAAGTTGGGAGTCTAAACGATTGTCGATTGTAGTGTGTAGTGAATGTCAAATGTAATGTAGATGTAGAAGGCGAAAAAAAGTTGTGTGTAGGTTAAGGTTGTCAAGGTCGCACCGGTAAATGGTACTACTCTACTACACTACTAGGTAACTAGTACAGTAGGTACAGTAGGTACAGTACTCCCAATTATTACTTGCGGTTGGCGTTTGAATGCTGGCTTAGATCTGGTGGCTGTCTGGCCGTTGATTACTGGCTTATCCTTTTTCTTTCTTTCTATTGCTTGCTATACAGGTAAGGTCTTGCTTGACTTTGTGTTCCCACTTGATTGCAAAAGGGGTTATTTTTTGGGGCGCTGGGGTTTTTTGGGCTTGGGATTAATCGACTGGCTATAATTACTTGGGGAAAAGGGTCAAGGCAAAAAAGCTTTATTATTAAGATTAACACGCTTCTTCTTGGG